>SCLG01000121.1:39880-54986 GCA_004367875.1 Oikopleura albicans
TAAATATAGGCGCGCCTAGGCGAAACCAAAATATGGCTTAAAAACGCGAACGATTTACTATTGATTATATATAAACGTTTCCATATATTCGCTGATTATAAAATATTGCAAAAACTGATGACGCCCGTTAGATTGAATCTACAGCAGGATACACGTACTTATGAATATTAATAAGTTGATTAAAATCTCATGAAATAACTTTGTCATCACCAAAGTTTGTGTTATTTTAGTTGACAGTTTATTTCTATGGTGGTTAAGATTATGTATCGAGTATGATTACTGGTAAATGCACGCCTAATATTAATGTCCAATAACTAAAATTTATATGACATTCAACCCTAGTTGCCGCAAGTAGGAAGTTGGAGTCTGATTATTAACCGCTGGTCATTCCGATCGATGATGAACTTTATTTCGAAGACCAAATTAGAACTGTATACCGTGTCTTTCGCCTGAACATTTTGTCATATATTTGAAGAAAAACTGAGAACCGTATTCCGTGTCTTTGATCTGAACGAGGCCAACTATAGTCCGTATCCTCTTTTTCTCAGCGGTCTAACAAGTACAAACTTGGAGCTTCTGTTACAAATTGAGGTTCAAAAATTGTAGACTGTTTATCGGTGGACCGTTTATCTGTATAAACATATCCTTATAAACTTATCTTTCTGAACCTATCTGTATAAATTTATCTGTATAAACTTATATGTTTAAACTTTTCTGTATAAGCTAATGTATGTGTGTAACGTTATGTGTATAAATATATCTGTATAGACTTATTTATACAATTTTATCTGTATAACCTTATCTGTATTAAATCATCTGTATAGAATTGTTTGCATAAACGTATTTGTACCATTTTATCTGCATTAACTTATCTGTATAAACTTATATGTATAAACTTATCTGTATTAACTTATTTGTATAAACTTGTCTGTATAAACTTGTCTGCATAAACGTGTATAAACCGGCATGTCAAATTTTACTTGAACCCATACCAGAAACATGCTTTTTGAGACTAAATTATCATTGTACTATTGAAAACAATAATTCTCGATGCAGTAATAAAATTATCATTCTATTCTGATTTTCTTTGGAGTTGTTTTTGTAGTTGGAGATGCTAGTTCTTTAAGAATATATTAATAACTGTAGTATATTTATTAATTGATATTTATTGTTAATGGTCTTTAAAAAATAGATTTAATCAATTGTCTAATTGGAAGATTACTCACACTACTGTTTTCTCGCGATGTACATAATGTACAATTTGTAATATTGTATATGTATACAAGTAAAGTTTAATTCCAACTTAATCTCATCACGTTTGCAATTCATTTGCACTATCATATGCCTACTATAAAGTATCGTAATTACAACCTTAATGTTTTCTAAACTGTATTACCTACATTCTTTTTCAGATTAAACAAATCGTTATTTGATAATTTCAATTTGAAGTTTCTTTCAAATTAGAGCCGCTGTACTAAACGTTCTGGTTTGTTAACTACGCATGTGTCCCTTGCTTTAGCGTTTAAACACTAAAAATGAAAAGTGAAATTCTAACAAAAAGTCTGACAATTTGAGTACAATAAGTTTAACTCACAGGGTTAAGTGCGTGTAAATAGACACGCAACTGGTTTTTTTCGTCGATTTAAGGTATATGGAGGCTCCGTAGGTCAAAACGGGTATTGGTGACCCCCCCTCAACTTTTCGAGAAGATTCAATTGACGGTATTTTTTTTGCGTAGGTTCGAGATTTTAAACAACCCTGGTGGCCTTAATCAATTTTTGAAAAGTCAGATCGACGTAGTTTGACGAGCTCTACAACTTGACTTTACCATTTTTTTTTTGAATTATTGCGAATTATTCTGAATTTTTAAGTGCGTGTTTATTTACACGCATTTTCCCCCTACGGGTTCCCAAAAACTCCTTCCCCCTGAGAGTGAAGAAGCGTTTTTTCTTTCGAAAATTTATCATTTTTGATTTCTCTCTGGATAAGGGCTTGTTTCTAAATTAACCAAATTATATATCTCTTGAATTTCTATCTGTCGTGTTTTCGACACCTACCCTAACTTAGCGCTCCTACTCTTACTTGGCGTTGTCGTTTATACATTTTGAACAAAGGCTGACACGCTTATTCTATTATTTTATTAAAAATATATCTAAATAATGCAGTGCAAAAGTTTGATTTGAGAACCCTAATCTACCTTCAATTGGCGGTGAATTTTTTTTCGCGAAATGATACCTACCTTTCCTGGGCGCCCACCCACCCTTACTTGACGCTCTTAGCCTCATTTCGGCTCCCCTGTATCGCCAAACTAAGCATAATTTGAATGGTTTATGCTATGGACCATAGCCTATGGTTAATAATCTGGAAGAAATGTAATACACCGCCTAACCATTTAAACTAACAGTTTTTTCAAAGATGAGTAGGTCGCATTGTTTTCTAAAAAAATTTTCCAAAAAATTCAGAAAAAGTGAACTTATTAATTGAAGAAAAACCTCAACTAATTGACAAAATGAAAAAAATGATACTAAATTTTACTGAATTTTAGTTTTTATTAGTAAACAACTGGACCTGCTCCACCTTAATTTTGCGTGTACCTTAATTCTTGGGTATAGCCTATACCGTTTAGGAGAGGTGTTAATATGTTTTGGTTTGTTGACGGGGAAGACCGTCCTTTATTAAGCGCCTGCCCCTTAGTCAAGCCGTTTGAGCATATCATTCAGGGGATCGTGATCTTTCGCAGAAAACTTATCTCATCATAAGTCATAAACGTGAGAAATATTAGTTTATTCATTTTCATTGAATCTTGGATAACCTTGTAGTTGTAAATAAACTCATCGTGGTTATCTTAATAAAATTAGAAAGATGCCTAAGACACTTGCTGCCCATGTTTTGTCAATTAGTAAGCAGAAAGTTACCAATAGTAATGTTTAAACCATAATAAATATTGTGTTCGAAAAATACTTTTTGGTAAAAAGTGTTCGAAAATTACTATTACATATAACATATGTCGAAATAATGTGAATGATAATACCCTGACATTTGTTGATAATGTAGTAAAACGTTTGCCAAGGTCATGGGCTGTCATGGACCGGGTATCATCGCGGCATTATTTGCAAAGATCAAATGGTTTCGGTTTGAATTAAAAAAATGAATTATCACGTCATATCCCTGGGATGAACAGTTTGCACCTTTCAGTTATTTTTGAACTGTTTGAAACCCCCAGGCCTTTTAGATTAGATCTCTTTCTGGAGAACATCGTTTACATATTTTCGAAGTTCAGTTCTCTTTCGGACTCATTTAGATCACGAAAAAGCGACCAAGTGACAACAAAAATTCAAAACCGCGGCTGGGACTTAGCCTGATAATCTCAGGGAGTGTCAGTTTTAAGTCTAAGTCTCATTTGAGGAGTGTCCGAATTTGTTGTCTGTTTCATTTAGAAAGGTCTAAATTTATTTTTTTTTTATGAATTTGAATTTGTTATTGCTAAACAGAGTTTAAATTAAACACAGTTTTGAAAATTCGCGAACATAATTTAATTAAAGACAGTTTTTCAAGTTCAATTTCATTGTCGCTTGTGCTAAATAAGGGTCGGAAGTGCTAAAATAAGGGTGGCTTTTGTCCGATAAAAATATTATTGATCCAAACAAGGGTCGCTGAATTTAACATTGTTTCACATGGGCATTTTTCACAAGCTTTTGGTACGTTTATAATAAGTCTAAACTGTATTAAATATAAATGCAATTTTAGAATTGATAAAATCATACATAAGATGCGAAAAATCATAATTACGTCAAATTACAACACAAAACTGGCCTAATGCTGGGTGTGCTCAATAAGGGCCAGTGTGCTTAATAAGGGTCGTTTTTCAAAAATCGTTAACCGCCCCTTAATACGCACACACCCTGTATAATGTATCGTAATAACCCTAATTGAATTTATTATTTTAAAACTGTTAGGGAAGCTATTCTTAAATTTCATAGCTTTGGTTAACATTTTTGCTTTTGAGATATTTGGTGTAAAATCTTACGGTGTCCTTATTATCAGCTCTGATTGTTATCCTTTGCCTTTTGAATATAATCTCTCATCAAACTTTTGTACTTTATAAAAATTAACGTCGAATTAAATCTTCTTCGTTTTTTTTTTGTGTATTAAAAATATAAATAGTTTCACAAGTTCTTCCTAATTTCTGGAATGTCTTACAGTGATCATGATGGTTTACGACACGTGTCGCCCGAGAGTACTACATCTAAGTCCCCATTAGAACTACCTGAATCAATTAACATTAATGGAGATATATGGAAGATATATGACGTGGAGCGCCCACATAACCCAGTCGGAGCGTAATTATCGCAGCTTGCCAATGATGGAACACTTCCCAGTCAAACTGTTTATTATGACGCTTCTTATCGACTAAATAATGTAACACAATTTGTACTCCTGACAAAAATACGCTATTAAACGATGTCAGAAGGATTAAGCCCTCATTCGGTTAACCTGGGAGTGAATTATTAATTGTAGTCCCTGCTCTCAAAGCGTGACGCCCAAAAGCACTACAAAATGACGTCCAAAAGTATTCGGTGAAAACATGTTTAAAATTATACGTTATTTACACGTACGATTAAAAGAATGTGAACCTAAAAGGGTCACACAATGACGTTATGACCCAAAAGCGTTACGATTTTCTGACCAACAAATTGTAACACTTCAGGTCCTGAAGTTCAGGATCAGGAACTGATTTATGGTAATTTAGTTTATCGCATTTTAATACAAATTTTATTGCATAATACCCATTTTATTACCAGATATTTCGCCAGTTCTGGCGTTCTTAATAGTTTTTAGTCGCAAAAAAACATTAAGCATGCCAGAACCGGCGAAATCTTGTGTTTCCAGTGTTTCAAGCAATCCCGTAAGCGACGGTACGAGTTGGTCTTGCCTTTTTCTCGCTCAAGCGAAAAACGAGAGAAAAAAAGGAAAAGAAAAATGAGGCGCTACAACCTTTCTACACAATCTAGACTATTGAAAACAAGAGTCCCATGTGTAGTATGGGACTTTCTTATAGGGACCGAATTTAAAAAAATGTATAATCCAGTTTTGTAGGAAAAAAAATTAGCTTTCCACACGTTTAATTTTAATTAATTTTGAGCATTTTTATCGAAAAAAATACATTATGGGGAAAGAGAGAGAATGTGTATTTTGTAATGGTTATTGCGTATTTACGAATCTTTCTAAAAATTTTCAGAGAGTCTCGTATCGATATTTGTGCTTGTTTTTTCTTTGCGGTTTCAACCATGTGTAAAGCTTTTTTTCGATTTCGGACATGATTTTTTGTTCAACTTTCGTAATTAACGTCAAATAGACTGCGCGCCTTTATTTTATTGATGTCTATTGATGTTTTGGTTTTGGCGACCACAAACTTCGTCGCCAACTCTTGCCAGCTCTTAAACACCATTTTTATTGCCAATTGGTGTTTTAGGCACGACTTGTTGACAAATTTTGTTGTCACCAAATGTCCCACTCCCTATGAACCGACTTAAAAATATTGGTCTTCCAGCATTTGTTTAATCATGTCAGGGAAACTATGCGCCTAAAAATCAGCTCATCGTGTACTTGCGCCTAAAAATCAGCTCATCGTGTACTTGTATCATTGACTAAGCGACTAAATGTTTCTCATGCTTTTTTCGTAGCAGACATTTTTAGAAACCATACGATTATACAGAAAGACACATTAAAGGAAACTAAATAAGCTAAAATCGCATAAACCGCCTCAAAACTAGGGCTCGACTCGCTAGGCAAACCAATTCTGCTGATTATTAATTTTCTGATAACAAGACTATTAGGTCAAAACCAAGAGAATAGTTTAAAATGTTTTCAACTGTTACGCGTGCATAACATATTAATATTTTCTGCAGGTCAGATTAAATTTCTAAACATACACACCACCTAATCAGTTATGTTAACGTTACAAGTGCACACAGTCTGTGACCACTACCATGTTGAAGCACAAATAAAATATAAACCAAATCCTAGATGATTAAACAGTTTAATTTAAACTTAAATCATATTGGGAAGTTTCACAGGATAAAGTATCACAGGATAAAGTATCACACTATTGTCACATGAACATAAACTAATCACCATCACATGACAAATTTTCTATAATAATCGTTTTAAGAACACCCTACTATAACTTTCCTTTAGTAATATCTGGTTTCATAGCACCCCCCTGTTGCTGTCAACAGGGATCGAAATCCCACTCATAAGTTATAACCTTGATTGTGATTCTCTGATTTTGTGTGATTTTGGTGTAATTTGGGTGTGATTTTACTGCAATTGTGACTGAAAACTCCGAACCACACTCAGATCACATTTTTTATGTGATACTAGCGTGGTTAAGCTTCGAACATTTTGAGATTTAAGCGTGATTGGGATTTGGACNTGATTGGATTTAACCAAAGACACACCGTGATTTTAGCGGTATTGTGATTCAAATTTTTGTGATTAAAGCGTGATTCTGAGCGTGATTAGATTTCGAGCCAAATCACACGTTTTTTCGATCCCTGGTCAAAAATCGTCCGTATGTGTTAAGTATGACGCCATTATGGGGTACCATGTTACGGTGAAATCGATCCGATCATCAAAATTATTACGGCCCGATAACTGCGAAGGGGGTGCAAATAAACTTATTTATCAAGGAATTTGGAGTTATTTTTGCCGCTTATATCGCCACTTGAAATTACGATGTTATTTTTTGGAACGAAAACTACTTCAAGTAAAGTGGTCCTTATGTAATACAAGTAATACACCTATAGGGTCGTCTAATTCGTTTGTTTTATACACATGATATTAAATTAGGTGACGACATAATTTGTTTAGATTTGTGACATACGTGTACAGGTATGAGTAGGTTTCTAACTCTCTTTAAGTAAACCTTTTTTAAGTTACTCTCTCTAAGTAAACCACTGAACTTATTGCACTAATTTCGGAACCTTGTTCAATTTATTTATCCATTAAAAATCGTGGAATCCACTGGTTAAAATGACAAATGTACTTTAAATATTAACCGCGATTATTTCGTAATACATTACTGAGGCATGTATAAAACATTTCAGAACTATGCAGTGAAGCATAGTTTACTGGTCAAGTTAAATTGGTGAAGATCAAAAATAAAGTACACCAATAGCACGGCTCGCTTATGGAATGTTTTTTCTGAAAAATAGAAATGTGTAACATAATAGAATCGAATGCAGATTTTTGTTTGTTTGTCAAGGGCCCTCCACTATCTGGAGTTTTTTCATTAACAAATTAATTNTGGTTAAAATGACAAATGTACTTTAAATATTAAGCGCGATTATTTCGTAATACATTACTGAGGCATGTATAAAACATTTCAGAACTATGCAGTGAAGCATAGTCTACTGGTCAAGTAAAATTAGTGACGATCAAAAATAAAGTACACCAATAGCACGGCTCGCTTATGGAATGTTTTTTCTGAAAAATAGAAATGTGTAACATAATAGAACCGAGTGCAGATATTTTTTTGTTTGTCAATGACCCTCCACTATCTGGAGTTTTTCATTAACAAATTAATTCGCTGTACTTTAATAGCCTTTACATTTAAACCAATTCAATACTTCCCTACAACTACTTCCACGTGTGCATTCGGCATGAGGTACTGCCAGTTCAGTACTATTAGCACTATTATTTATAATATTATTATACCTTAAAGGTAATAATAATGTACAGTTTAATGTGGGTACAACAGTAAATATGTGAAGTTTAGTCAAATCGAGCGGATTTTCTTCACCAGCTTTAGAAAAATGAAGTCGAGGGTACGTCCAATTCCCGAAAACCCACACAAATCGGCTACTCACCACAACTCGTTGACTTGACATTAGATAGAAACAAGAAATAAAAAAAACGAATTGTACGATGATGCGCAATGAAAAGAACTTGATTAATCATGATTACTGTACATCCCAATGATTCAATGGGCGTTTTGGGCTAAAACTTTTAGCCGGCTGCAGTCCCGTCGGGTATATATAATTTTTTTTTATCTTCAATATCAGTCCAGCTAGTTAACGTTTTCGCATCGAACAAACTTCAATCAATGTTTTGATAAATAATCTCACTATCTTAACTTTAAAATAACTTAAAATCAATATCATTTAACTTCCATAACACTACTGTATCAGTAAACAAAATAACCTCGTCTCTGATTTTGAAACTGCTGCCTACAACAACAAACTTATTAACACCAAAAACTGTATCAGTACATGCTATTCAATTTGATAGCTTTTGGTAGAATGTGGTAAGTTTGTCGGATAGACATTTTGATTATGCAACTTCTCCACCAGAAAAAATAATTTCATGATGATTTATCGGACTCATATGCCGATTTGAGGTAAAAAATTCACATCTGTTATGCTTGTTATGCTTAATTTAAATTTAATTTTCAGATATGCATGGCAAGTTCTATGGCAAAGGAAAATAGATTAAATTGCAACCACTAGATACAAAATAGATGGAAATTTATTCAATGATCCACATTTAAAGTTTAACAGCTGACTAACACTTACCTAGGTACCAAGATGTTACAGGTCATTTCCAAGTTCTCATAGAAAAAGTAATTTCAGGGACAGGTACTGTTCGGTCTGATCAAAAACCATCTACAAAAATGCATTTTGAGTAATGTTTGGAACTTTAAAATACTTTCCTTAAACTTTGTATTGGCCTTAAAGCCAATAAAACAGACGTATATCACCTGTCAATGTGTCCAAAACCGACTACTTCTGGTCCAAACTGGTATAACTCAAAATTTTCTCGAGATTTCTTTTTCGCTGAATTTCTCCTCAAAAACTGTATAAATGACTGCAATTTCATGTTCGTAGCAGTTCGTACGCTTGTTTCATAGCCATGTGAAATTCAGTTAATTAACGTTTTCGCATCAAAACTAGCCAACTACTAGTAGTAAACCCAGGGCTCGGCAAAGCCAGGCATTTTCAGTGGCTTGGCTTGGCTTTTTCCCCTCTTGAAAAATTTCGGTTTGGCTTGGGTTTGCTTTTTCCCCTCTCGAAAAATTTTGACTTGGCTTAGCTTGGCGCGTTCAAACGCTTTCTGACCAACGGCTACTTTAACGCCAAAAATCCATTTTTTGGCTTTAAAGCCAAAAAGCCAAGTATATTTTTTACTGGCTTTAAATCCAAAATACATTTTCGACTGGCTTCGAAACCATATGTGCTATTTTCATCAAATTGGCTTCGCTTGGCTTTTTTAACCCTTCGAAAAAAGCCAAACCATGTGCCAAAGCCATTCGTGCCAAGCCCTGAAACCAAGCCCATATGTAACGAAACCTTAGGCGCTTATAATATATGATACAGGCTGTATAGGAGGCTCCTAATATCGGAGCATTTACGTCATTGATGGTTAACATAATTTTGGGGAATTTATTAGAACAGATATAATTTAGTTATAAAAAGATGAATGAATATTAATTACGGAAGCACATCAGTTGGAACGCAGTATCTAGAGTAAACCGTGACAGGAAAAAAATCTGGGCAGAACAAACTGTGGGTAGAACAAACGGTGGCCAGAACAAACCGTGACTAAAACAATCAGTGACTAGAACAGATGGTGACTAGAACAAATTATGAAATAAGTCATAAAATTAACAATTTTAAGTTTAATAAGCCATTCTAATGTAAATTTGTCTTAATTGATCCCTTAGTGGGCGCTTTTTTCGAAAACTCAAAACGGTCTTGTATAAATTATACAAATTAAACTGGTCAAAATTTATTATAAACAATCCAATAGGAACAGCGCACGGTCGGATTTTTCAGTTTTTCACATTTTTCGCATGGATAATTTCAACGAAAAGGAAATCTCTATGCCAATTCATTTTTTAATACAAACCATTTAATCAAAAAACGAAATAAATATAATCAAAATTGGAAGACTAGTTATGTTGCTTATTTCAGATGTTTGGCAAGGGTCTCATAGGCGGTACAGTCCCGACCTTCAAATTGTGCATTTCGCGTTTCCGAAAAACGTGCACAATTTGAGAGTCGTCCTAAATTTGCTTAAATCGTTATCATCAAGTTGACTACTAGTTTTAAAGGGCGTTTTAGAGTCAAAAATATACACAAAATTGACTCCCTTATCGTTTCTAACAAAAAAATAACTAATTGAATTAATAAATTTTGTCTAGCAAGCCAAAAAGACTTTTTGGCAGTCTCGTAAATTTTCCTGAAAAAGTGCACAATTTGGCAGTCGTGCACAATTTGAGGGTGCACTATTTGAAAGCCGGGACTGTATTTATAAATTTAGATACCAATGCGCTAAGTCTATTGATAATTCACTAAAAGAACTTCTTTGGGCTAAGTTGTAAATACTAGAAGGTTTATTGTATTTTTTTTGGTATGAGAAAATTTCAGCTTTTGCGGAACTCTATTTGCGTATTAATTATTTTTGGATCTTGAGCTAACTTCTCCATATCGTCAATAATATCTTACAAAAAGTCGGAGGTTTTCTATTCTTGAAGAGCATTTACCAATTTAAGCTTCATAACGTTTCGTACATATCGTGTTATTTGTAGTAGAAGGGCGTTGCGTGACTGGGTTCGTTGTTGCACATTAAAGTTTCGTTCTTGTGCTTAATAATAATTTTAATTATGTTTATATCTAAGGGAATGAATAATACGCCATAAGTTATGCCGTAACTGTTATGGCCCATAAGTTATGGGCCATAACTCAGTTTTATTTTCGAATAAAAATTGATTTGGCCGTGGCAAAAGAATGGCCCATTTTAAGACCTTAAATCGAATTTATCACGTGAAAGGTCTAACTTGAGCAAAAACTGGATTAGGCTACTATAATCCATTTTTTAATTTCACGTCGAATAGTCTAATTTTATTTTTTGAAAAAAATGAGGTCATGGCTAATTTTTTAACTAAAAACCATTTTTTTTTAAATAATATTGTTAACTTACGACCACGATGTTTATACAACGTATTCGTGAATCTGTTGAAACCAATCAAATCCGAGGTTGCTAGCCCAGCAAACAACAACAGCGCTCTTACCAGACGCATTATATAAGTGAAAAAATTATTTTGAAGCTCAAGCATTATATATACCGTATGATATACGCCGCCAGGAAGTCCAAGCACGAACCAGTGCGGCAGCAGAAACCTTGGAGCAGTCGTTGAACGAGATTATAATTATATTAAGTATTATAGATTTTCTATAATTGGCGAGCTAGATTTTCTGGGAAACCAATTAACTTCATTTTCAGAAATTCGATAAATCAGGGCCATATGTACCCTGATTATGATTTTAAGTCGTTTTTTTTAAATGTAGTAAAAACTTCTTTGTGTCTTTTTTTTCTATATGCAATGATGTACTTTTCAACGGCGTAGTGCGTAGGCGTACAAGTTGAAAACTTTTTCATGCACAAGAAAAGAAAGATTACAAGGTTAACAGGAAATTTAGAAGATAACGGGGTAAAACATGATGACGCACCTGGTGTATATTACCAATTTTTAGAAAAATGTCGGACAGACATTTTTATTATGTGACTTGTCGAGCAGACCACATAGTTCTATGATGATTTATCGGACTCAGATGCGCATTCCGAATGGGCCATAATGGAATTTCGAGCTTTAAAATATCGAGGCCCTTTACTGACTCGGATCATGACTAGTTATCCTTTAATTTAAAGGCTTTAGATAAAAAAAATATTTAGAGTTTTAATTCAGAACTAGTCCGTGTCTTTTTTTTGTATTTCAAATAAAACTCTGTGAAAAAACTAACATAAACCACGGAATTTTAACTGCAAAGTCCTTACGTTATTTCTAGATCAGGTCTAAGAAGTTTTCGTAAGATTCTGCAAACAAAGGCTACGATATTTCAAATCAAATAAATACAGAATTACTAAAGTTTTATGTTCCTTTTTATAAAAACAATACAATTTGTAATTTGGAACATAAGCCGTTTATTATTTGCTCATAAAGTGAACCACTTAGAATTTCTCATTCGTTTGCAGTGCTATATTTGTAATTTCGTGATTTGTGTATGTCAGAGAAATCCATACCCCGACCATATGAAAGGAATTAAGAACTTATTACTTCTTAGTTTATCATTTTTATGTTTGTTTTCGGCATTTGGCGGGTTGAGCGCTCTGCAAAGTACGGTTAATTGTGCAGAAGGTCTCGGAACTACTTCCCAAATGGTCATTTATGCCGCAATGGTCATAAGGTTGGTCACTAACCGTCGCGTCGTCTTGTACTCAAACTAATACAAAAAAAATTCTCTCATTTTAGGCCTAACTGAGCCCTATTACATTCCACCGTTTTTGGATAGAAATTTCGTGGGGACCATATCACTTGGGCCACCGGAGCCGCTGTTTCACCTAAGCCAAAAGGCTTTACTTGGGTCGACGGCGACCGCGAGTACTATTGAGTCAGCCAAAGACCTGAATAAATTTTTGGGCTAAGTGAACCTTGACTCAAGTGAGGCTGTGTGGCCCATGTGATACCTCCTTAGAATATTTTAGAATGGTGTTTAAGTCAATAAAATCCTATATTATGAAAATAAAACATTATTACAGTGCCCTACTTATTGCACCTGTAATGAGTCAACGCGTGGGTTTGAAAAAGACTATCTGTATATCAATGCTTGGTTATATTTCCTACATTGCCGCCAATTTTGCGCCATCATGGGCTTCGTTAATACCCACCGCGGCATTAGTTGGTTTATCTGCAGCACCTTTATGGAAAAATGAAAACAACTAATATGACTGTGAAATGAAATTGAATTATGTAAATGGTGTAATTGTAAAAAAAAATAGTGAAAAACTTTACTTATTTCTCTTGTAGAATAGTAACATACTTTTTCATTTTGTATTTAGGGAGCTCAAAGCCAATATATAACAGTTTTGGCTTCCAAAAATGGTGATAATTTGTCTATCTACTTCGGCATATTTTATGCAATTTATCAAATGAATCAAATTATTGGAAACTTCATCTCATCTTATGTTTTCCAGGGTGGGACAGTATGGAAATTTTGTACGTCGAATTTATAACAGCAATTGCAAAGGCGGATGTTATAAGGTCACATTAAATTGTTTATCGGGTAATACATTCTTGCTGGTTGCGCCGCAATTTCTTCAACAAAAAAAACTCTGAGATGATGAAATTGCTCTCGGCGATTATCCAAAAAATTTTATCTGGAATTTCCAAAAAAGTGTATAACAATGTTTTTTGGACCAATAGAAGGTTACTCAAAAGGACTCGTACAGTCCTGAGAAAATGGTGAAAATTTTATCATTTTTCGTGATATTTCCTGATATTTCTGTAATTTTTTTGTAATTTTCATGACCTTTTGTGATTTTTTTTTTGCAAATTTTTTAAAGAAATAGGTCCTTGTCGCAAGTAACGGTGGGCATACGCAAGTAACAGATGATTTAAACTGTCCTAGATACTTATAGCAAGTTAGGTTAGGGTTTAGGATGAAGTCGAAGTCCCTGTCGCAAGTAACAATCTATTAACATAACTTAGAGATATTGAATTATGAAAAATCATGAAAAAATATGATAAAAATATACCTATTAATAAAAAAATTTCTCAAATGCCGAAAAATCACGAATTATCACGAAAAATTGCAAAATATCACGAAAAAGTTATGATTTTTTTACGACTTTCTAGGTCATTTCGGCAATCTTCTAACAATCAAAAAGTATTTTTATACATTTTTTTTGAATCCGTGAATGCAGTTCTATCCCTTCACACCTTTTTTTTAATTTTATGAAAATTTTTGACCGCCAGTTCGTAGGCCTCCAAAAACATTACGAAAATTGACTTAGTTTGCGGCAAAAAAAAAACAATCTCACGCGCTATAGGGGTTAAAAATTAGAAATTGGGCTGGTATGTCTAGCAATTGACAATTAAATGAAGGTATTTCTTGTTTTTTTCTTTTTTATTTGAATGTTTTATAATAACTTTTATTCTAATAATCTTGAATTTATAAAAATTTCGGTCAAAGACTGCCCTCCTTTTCGTCTATAAATCAGAGTGTTGATACCAGCAATTGTGGAATCAACTATTGTACGCTTGGTGGGAGTGACTGTAAGGAGTCAAACATTGACCAGAGTACACATTATCTTTTAGTCGGAATATATACTGGAGGTCGGGATTTTGACCCATAAACCAAAGTTTACATACACACAATATAATATCTAACTAAATTACGCGAACGGAAATTTAAACTTATAAAGATTCGAACAAGTTTTGACAAAACGTTTTTACTTATGTTAAGTTAACTCTAGTGAGCCACATGTGTTCGTATAACCCGTACACTGTGTGACTATATCACACAAGCGTGTTATGGCCGACTAAAAGATATAATGTGATTTATCTAAATCAGATGTGTTCAAAGTCATCTAAGGAAGTTTTTTTAAAGACAAAAATTTTCCAATTTTTGTTCCAAAATTTTTTCCATAAAATTTGGTTTGACCCGTCTATCAGCGATTTTTTATTTGAAGTTGTTTTGATGAGATATGAGGGCAAATAGGCCGTTGTGTGACGATCGGCACACAGTTACCCCAAGAGTTAACGGCTAGATAGCCTCTTTTAAAACATGTTTTTCAAAATCAATTAAATTCAAATTCCCTATAAAAGCTGGTTGTTTGGCATTATTAATTGCCTTGACGCTACTTGACGATTTGCCGATTGAAAAACACGGTTCAACTATTTTGGATCATGACTTCGGTTTCAAACAAAAACTTAATTTAATTTACGAATCAGTCGACATTAATTTAGTCTCTCAATAATCAAACCTAGACCATAATCGGATATTTATTCTATAGATGAAGGAAAACTAGTTTTCTGAGGACAATTAAGTCATTGAACGGCTAATTGGGGTTAATTATGCAAATCAACTTAAAATTCCGGAGACCTTCTAGTGCCGTATATTGAGACCATTCTAGGGCCACTGTGGACCATACCGTATATAACTTTCACTTTTTGAGATTATAATATCTCGACAATTTTTACTCTTGTCGACGTAATTTTAGATAAAATTTGTGGAAACCCATACCTGGTCTCCCTCACTGGCCA
>SCLG01000121.1:57233-76465 GCA_004367875.1 Oikopleura albicans
GTGTTCACCTGCAGTTAGGCTGTCCAAATCTTTGTATTACGTCGGCCACTCGGCGGCAGATTTAGATTTTTATAATCGATTTTTAAAATAGTACACGGTCTATCAATATTCGGTTCTTCATACGTTTTCCAGTTTCAGACTATATAAAGGTCTTCGCATTTGGACATTTCGTCGTATTCTAGAAAAATTGATTTTACGCGATTCAGCTCAAAACTCGCATTTTTTAATTGACAAGGTTGGATTCACCAGAAAAATTGCATCATATAGGATAGGATTAAGAAAAAAAAATAGCTTCATATGTCCCACCGAGGTCACGGCGAGGTCACGGTGAGGTGTTAAANAAACTTGTTTATAATATAATTGTTAATATCTCTTCAAAGGTTAAACATAATGTTTTATAACTTATAACATATTGTTTTATAATTTTTAAAGAAATTTGGACAGCAAATCTTAAGCTTTCTCAGCCGTCAACATGAAACAGAAAAAACAAGACCTGAAACGAAATTTTGACAAAATTATTGAACCTGTGTAAAATTACAAAAAAAAATATAAATAAAGGTTCCGACTTGGAAAAGCTATTATAGTTTGGTCAAAGTCAACTATGACAGGCTGTAATTTACAGTGTTGTAAGTACAATAATGAGACTGTTTCTGACATTGTGTTGTGTAACAACTTGTGTTTTATTAAATACAAACATACTAATAAAATAAGCATTTCAGTCGTCTCAGTATATCAGGGAATAATTGTAAAGAAGAAAGTGATTGGATTCTTTTCAGATCTGAATTAGTTAACATTTTTTTATTTCATCATATTTTATACATATAAGTGCATTTCAGGTGATCTTCAACCATCAGAGTTTACAAGGTTTAATTTAGCCGGTCCATACGAGTCAGATGATATTAGATGATATCTTGATATTATGAATCATTTTTATGATCATAAAAAGTCTTAAAAATAAACTCCACAATAAAGTTCGTTATAAACAGAGCACACATTATGTGCTAGCAAAAACATTTATTATCATGTTTGCATAAAAAAGGTGTAAATACTTAATTATTATAATCTAACAATGTATACCGAATCAGCGGCAACTCCAAATGATTTGATAATTTGTAATCAAATACAGTCCCCACTTTCCAATTGTGCAATTTGCGTTTCCGAAAAACGTGTATGATTGGGCAGTCGTGCACAATTGGAGAGTCGCGCAAAATTTGGTAAAATTGTCATTATCAAGTTAACTACTAGTTTTTAAGGCGTTTTCGAGTCATTAATATACACAAAATTGATTCCTTTATCGTTTAGAACAAAAAAAAACAAATTGAAGCAACATATTTTGTCTGGCAAACCAAAAAGACTTTTTGCCAGTCTCGTAAAATTTCCTGAAAAAGTGCACAATTAGGCAGTCGTGCACAATTGGAAGGTCGGTACTGTATTTAGTTTTTTCACAAAATATTTGGTGATTACATAATGTCACAATTTGTGATAGTCGGTCTAAAATTTGTTTTAACCGAAGGTACAATAAAGCACTAAATTACTAAAACATCATTTTTCAAATGGCGAAACATATTTGAAAACTGTAAATACTGAATTGCCTAGTTCATTATTTTATGGATATTTTGCAAAAAAGCAAATAAATCAACATTATCATTTTTTTTATCATTATTTCTGTATATGTTTTTAAATGTTGGATTTCTCAAGGTCAGGGCCGCACTGAAGCTTCATGAAAGGTCACAGTGACTGTTTGTTAATAGTTAGAGTCCGGGAAAAAGGGGGCTGCTACTGATGTGGGTCGTCAGTTTGTCACCGAGCTCCACGCTGGTCTTACAATAGATAAGACCGAGTACTGTCTTAAACCTACAAGCGAAATTCGCTCGGTGACACTTTTTTTCTCACACCAGTAATAGCCTGCTTCTGATGAAAAGCGCTATTTTTTTTTTGATCTATTTGATATAACACTCTCCTTGCTGGAGAGATTTGAACAAGTGAATTACTGAAAAATTAATTACTGACATTGTACATCTTATTGTAGTCATATTGAAAAATAGACAAAAATATTAATAATTAGTTCATATATTATATTGAATAAATTGAATAAAATAATTTATGCCAGTGCGTTACAAATGTGCATCAGTTTCTACTATCAGATAATAAATATCCGTAACGCTACCTGGTTACTCATAAGACTAGAAAACATTATCTTAGTATAATACTAACTCCTGGTTCAGAATCATTTATTAATAATTTCAAAACCCCATATTTTAGAGGAGCAATTGTTCTAAAATGGAATCCTGGTAATTTGATCTTTTCAAAGGAATGTGTTGTAAACTTNATATGGTCGGGTGATCTGAAAGTTGCAAACTACAATAATTATAATACAATCACAGATTTGAGTTAAAATTTATACAGTGCAAAACTCGAATTCATCTGCAAAGCTCGCCAAAAGCGAGTTTTTTTCACGCGCTCGCCTTACACCCGAGTGAGGAAACAAAACAAAAAAAGTCTTCCTCGTGAAGCGATGAAATATGAGTGAGCCAATGAAATGACGCGCTGCCAGGTCAAAAAATCGATAATTTTACAGATGGCTTCGAGTTTTGCACTGTATACGAACTATGTGTTTATTATTAATTCAATTAAATTCAAACTTAAAGTAACACCAAAATCGAACAAAAAACTGTTACTTTAAGCGATTAGTGTTACTTTACGCATGTAGGTGGTAAAGCTCGACCACGTCAAAATTAAGGAACCCAAATTCGTTTATTTTATCTGAATACCGAAAACTTGAGTTAAAGATGTTTTTCAATTTAAAAGTTTAATAAAAACAATGATATAAAAACGAATTTATTTTACTTTTGAAATTACACCACCTGACGGGTTATCTTATCTTTTTTTCAAACCCATACGATAACCAAACTTTTGTAAGATAATTGGTCATGGCGCTTGGTAAAGTAATTGAAAAATCTGATACCGTATGTTTTGGTCCAAAAAGTGGTCGGATAACTCAATCTTGGTAAGATAACTAGTGATAAGTTAATCCACCAAACGGTGTTCATAAATCTTAGCCTACTTTCGGATCTGAGCAGACGGTGTCACACAGTCATATAGTGAGTTTTTAAGTAAAATTTACATACGTAGCAAATAACGCGTCTGCATTTATTAGGAGTCTACCACTTCTTCAGAGTTTTTAGACTCGTCGTTTTCTTCCCTGGTTTCCGAGTTCGCCTGAGGGTTAGGGTTTTCGAAAGTGTTGACCTGTAATTCAGCATCTGGCGTTTTGAGCTCATTTAACATTTTAATTGGATTGAGCTTTGCAATTATTTTCAAAATGTAAGCCGTTAGACCAGCACCGACTAAGGCCAACACTATTTGCACAATTGCCAAGATAAACGCTGACTCAAAATAGGACCATCCAAAGCAATTCTCGAGTGGTTGGACATCCTCAACGCGCATTCGACCAGTGTATAAATCATTTTCGATTGTTCGAGAACGGTTATAGCATGCGGCCGAAAGCAAGTCCAAATCTGAAATATTACGTGAATTTCAGTCAGATATCAGGTTCTCGGGCAATTCACAAAAAATACAATATACAATCCATGATGCCTGGAGTGCCGCTTTTGATTTTCGAAAAAACAGCACTCAAGGCATCACCGACACTCAAGACAGTGTCCCGGCACTCAACGCATTGTGAAATTTTTTAGGGACTGGAACTTGAGCATTACTTTTTCGTAACTCAGGCTCTGCCAGCGCTGCTTGATCGCCGTAAGACTCATTCCAATAATCAATCTTCGCCGTAAAATTCAATTGACTTTTTAATGTTTTCCAGTATCGTATTTGAGCTTCTTTTTGGTGTGTTAAGCGGTAAATTTCGATGGCAAATAAGACGAACATTAAAATGAGTGTCAAGAGATCGAGAAAAGCATACACCATCATCAGGACGTACAGCCGCAGTCTACTTCGAGCTGCTAAAATGCCACTCATTCCAGTCGCCATCGCAATGAACCCAATTATCAAACCAGACGATGACTGAAATTAAAAAAAAACTTTAATTTGACAACAATTTTTATCTCTTAGATAGTACGTTTCTTGACTCCTAGCAGAATTATCCAGCAGTTTCGTCGGATTTCCGGGTAACTCGACTTTTGCAGTTAGTTCATTTTTTGTTCGTTAACTGTCATGGTCCGTTCTGGCCACATCTGGCCAGAAGTTAGGTTTTTTCGAATTAACTCGCGAACGGTTAATGATATAACCAAACGGCAGACAGATTATAAATCTACCAACGAAATTACGTTTTTTATACTTTTTTAAGACGATAATAACTTTAAACTGGGTACAAAGCCTACAATACATTTGGAAATTCATTTCTTGATATTATAACATGTCATTGTTAACCCAGTCGGCTGTTATATTAACAAATTCTTAATTGAAAATTAATAAAGTAAACTAGTGTTATAAACTGAGATTAATTATGGAAAGAGTGTGGAAATGATTTTATATGTATGTGCCATTAACGTAACGAATTCTCGAAAAAAATACTGTATACCTTATTACAAGCAGCGGGGTGAGTTGTTTGCGTGGCTAAAGGACGCTAGCCAATAGGAGGCGTCTATAAAAAAGCATGAGCCAATCGGCGCTCTTGTAATTCAGTTACAGACGCTCCGCGCCTACGGCGCTGGCGCCTGTAACTGCTTATTATTTGCAAATAATTAAAAAACTTATTTATTTTAAATAACTAACAATTATTTTTGAACAAAATATAAAGAAAGAAATGTAATAAAATAAACTATCTAGTGTCGTTAGCTCATGTGTTAAAAACTAAAAAATCAATTTACTTATATTATATCAATAAAGTATTTTAATAAATTTTAAGGCGACAGTCAGAGGTTTCATACTACGTCGGAAATTCTAAAATTGATACACTAGTTTTAGTGTAATGATGAAACGAAGTTCTGGTCAGATATGGCCAGAACGGATCACACCGCTTATGCGTTTCGAGCGGATCATGACAGTAAAATAACGAGTTGTGAAATAGCTGTCTTTTACTATTTGTTCACTATTCTTTCACTAATCCATTTTCCCAAAAAATCACCTGTGCTTGATTCAAAACTTGCAAGTAAGACGCCAGCAATAACTCGCCGATACCAATAAGCAGAATGATAAACCCAACCAGAAATAAACTGAATCCAGCCCTACTCGTTCTCTTGTGGCTCAATTTTACTTTATTCAACTGGCTCGAACTTTCCATTTTTATTTTGATATTGAATTTTACGCAAATTATATTTCAAATTATTTAAAAAATTCTCCAATTTCAACTTTTTTTATTTTCAGTCAAGCGTGAGAAAAAAAAACACTAGTCTTTTTTAAGGTGAAGAGGCGAAAAGGGTTCGTACTTTTTGATGATACGGAGCCAATCATATTTGTCAGTTGTTCGAGTTTTGCCTGTCGGGCTTCCGAATAAAGCCAACATTAGTCATTTTTATTTTGAATGAGCTACGAGTTGAATAATGCGGAAAACCATTACCGAACCACATAGGATGTTTTGTTAAATACCGATTAGATACAGTGTGGTTTACTAGAGTACTCCAGCTATTACATTCAAGTAAATTGATTATCTCCAGTAAAATTGTATAATAAAAAATTTATTCAGAAGCAAGTTATTCTCGGTTTTTACGGACCTTCCATTATTATGATTTTATAAGGTTCGGAATATCTGAATTCAAACAGCTTTGTGTTCGGCTTACTTGGCCGATTACAGATTTCATCTTTCGTTCATTCTTTCTTATCTCTAACATTTCTAACTACGTTTTCGTTCTTCTACCGGGTGTCGAATCTGAAACTGACGCGTTTAACAATTTTCTTATCCTTTTCAACGCCATTTTGACCTCACCACGTCTGTTTCAGCGACTACACATAGTATTTCGTCCTTTTTTTCCTTGAAATTTATCTAGCAAAGAATTATTACGATAAGATATTTTTTCACTTCAGGCGAAACAAAAATCGGAATAATAAAATCAGAAAAAAAAACTGTTTTTTTTAGTTTAAAATTTGCTGTGATTTCCCGTACAAAATGCAAGTAACAAAAATACGTCAGAGACTGCGCGTTCTAGGGTTAACGTATTCTCAGAATACTATTCCGTATGTTATATGCGCAAAACCAGTCATATTTTAATGTATCAACGATTTCAAGTTTAAAAAATCGGCAAACTATTGAACCGGCGCTTCTCTTAGTCATCGCAACATTACGCGCCACATTAACGGATGGCATTGGCCCTGCTGTGTTCCGATGCTCCGAAAGATTCCTTGAATTTATTTTTATAACATTACTCATCTTGCATTAGCGTCAAAAATATACGATAGAGAAATGAAATTGCTGATCGGAGTTATTTTATGGTCTCATGCTGAGCGGCAAGGTGATCAGGACCAGTGTTCCGAAAATGCGACGAACGCTACCGCCAAATTTGGGGGTTTTCGGAACACTGATCAGGACAATTTTGTCCCGCCAGAAAAACGATTTGATTTTAATAGAATGGAGCGTCAAGTCAAGGATAGGGTTCAACTCAAATAAACAACTAACAATTAATAATTAAAACGAGTTGAATTTCTTGTTTTCATATTATAGTATTTGTCCTACAAATCCTTATTTTCAATTTTCAGCTAAATTTGAACTTTTGGGATTCAAAATAAAAATTTTAAGTTAAAAATCAGGGTCAAAAAACTCGGTTGGTCACCGCTTTTTTGACGATATTGTTCATGGGACCTTATTTCAAAAATTGAAATATACACGATTGTGCGCTTTATTTATAAGCTTACCAAATGGTTACGTAAAAATCAAATATTTAGAAAATTGCCAGAAGAGGTCTGTTTTGAACTTTCGATTTTTGTTTGTCTCCGCTTATTTGTGCTCCACTGGTACCCTAATGTTTCATTTTGTTTTAATTCATGTGACATTAGAGAAGGCCTTCTGTGTTTCTTTGAAACAAATAAAACACTTTCGTGGTTTTTAATGTAAATTTTAAACCCTTTTTCAAGGAAGACCCAAACGATCCTGGTATGGGTATTTTAAATTACAAGCTTCAAACAATCGAAGAGTCAAAGGAACAAGATAAAATCGAAAGAGAAAAGATGCAATTTGCAACACCCGAAGAGATAGCCAAAATTCACGAGCAACATTTACTCGATTTTGATATGGGCCAAGATTTGAATTTATTGGAAAATTCACAAGATCTGCAAAATTTAAACGTAATTTTTTAGAAAAAAGTGTATCAAAAGCTGATATCGAAATAATAAAAGTCTAAATTGGGCTAAATATAAAACATCCTCTACGCCATTATCTTTCGACACAAGATTGAAAAAAGTACGTGCGCAAAAAATAGGGTAAAACATAACGGCGCAGGGCCTGTATATGATTTTCATAAGATACTTTTTCTCAAATACTACTCGGTTTTAATCTCAATTCTAAAAATGGTAAAAGTTATCACATTGTGATAGCTTGAAGCATACTGATTTGTGACAATTTTTGAGAAATTATGATAATAAAAAAAGTAAATTTCCGTTTAGCCCCGAATAGAAAGCGTTTTTTTTTTATTAACTTTCAAATTGTAGGTTGTTCTTAAAAGTCATCGTTGTGATGCATGTCGGATTGTTGCTATGTTTTTGAGCAAAGAATTTTGGGAATTGGAAGAACGATTCTCGAGAAAGACACGAATGTTAACTGAAGAAATTGTATATGACAGTCTGGAGGCGTTTTGTCATGCCGATCGCTGGGAAAAGTAATATAAAAACCAACAAATAATCGAATTGAAAATTATTAATAAAATTTGATAGTGTTGGATTAACCCAGACGGTTAAAGTCAATGAGACAGATGGAAAACATTATAAAGATCTGTGGCGACTAACGGGTCCAGGATTTGAGACTTGGGAACTTCGTGGGGAAGTTACAGCGACAAGGACAGTTATAAATGTAGATGAGAACAGAAAAACTCATTGGGTTATGGAAATTACAACTAATTCTTCAATTGATGTACAATTAATTTTTTAGGGAATTTATACGTATGAGACGGGTAACTATAATTAGTTAACGGTTCTAAATTTCAGAACAGAACAGAGCGCTTGTTCTTTTTTGTGATAGTTCTCCAACTTTCGTGTGATGGCAATAGAACGTTCTGTTCATGTGATAGGACTTTTTGCACGCATTTTTGAATAGAACAAAAAAACGTTCAAAACGGCCGTTCTGTTCTGTCTCGTGATGAAAAAATGGACCAAAACGGTGTTCTTGCGTTCTCTTGTTCTATTGGCGTTCTGTTCTCAAGTTCTCAAGTTCTACGAAAAAACAGACCTTTGGCATCTCTGGTTAATTCTTCTAATAATTAAAGAGCAACTTTTTTGACCTCTATTAATCGAAATCGTTTTAAATCATCATCAACGGTTCACTTTTATATTTCAATTTATAACAAAATAAGTCAATTGTGGCCCAGTAGATTTTCTAAAGTCTGTCATGAACTTATCGAAGACCATGACGAATGGGAGTTGTATGAACATTGGAAATCATTAACAAAAGATTCTGTAAATCCAATTGTTAGCCATATAGACGATCTACTTTGCTTTAGCGAGAAAAAATCTGACTGCAACAAATTTCGAAATCCGTCTTCGGTCAAGAAAGAACCCGTTACCCAAGAACTCTTATACGCATATGAAAAGTTTAAAGACGAAATAAATGAAAAACGAGCAAAAGATCGAAAATCGGACAGAAAAAAGTTATTAAAAGAACAAAAACGAATCATGGATCAAGCAATTCAGAGGCAGAAAGAGAAGGAAGAAAAAGAAAAGGCAGAAAACGGGAATGGAGAACAAGCTAATGTAAAAAGTGAATTGTAGTAAATCTTTTTGGAATCTTATACTAAATTAAACTCAAATAAATAAATCACAAATCAAAACATATACATGTACTCGGCGTTTTACATGAATTTTCGCCATGTTTTCTCCCGCATTTTCCAGATTGTAATATTCGAGTTGTTAACGTGCGGAAAAAAATCGACTTTGGCTATCTAGAAAAGACGAAAGAAAAAACGGCGAAAATTCATGTCAAACGCTTAGTATAATTGCTTAAAAATTTTAAATTGATGGAATTGATCTTTTGCAGACTATAAATTACAAGAGTAACCACAATTGGTTCGCTTTAAGGATGGTCATGACTCAAAATGCCAATAACTGTAATTCTCAAGGAGGGTATTGACCATCCTTAAGTCAAAACTTGCCAAACCAACGAAAAATTAAACGGTAGCGAACCGAGCCGAGTAAATTTTGAGTCCGAGCCGAGCCCGTGCGAACCAAAAGCTTTTTAAAAAATTTCCAATTCCGTGCGGTGATCATATTTATTGTCAAATTTATAAAAGTTTGGTCAAATTGGTTCAATCAGAATCAGAAACTTCAATATTGTCAAATTTCGAGTAGTCATTTGAAAACTTTTTCAGTTTTTGTTGTTTTTCAAACTCGGCTTTTTGACGCGCTTCCATTTCAACCAAACGCTTTTTTGCATGTGTCTTGGCATTCTCGATAAACTTTTCATACTCATCCTCAAATGGTGCACGATATTCCGGATCGTGGTTTCGCTGCTTTCGGGTTTCGAAGAACTGCTTCGCATAAGCCCGAACGTCCATTTTTGCGTGAGATGAAACTTCCAAAATAAATTGTAGTGTCACCGCTTGATAAGATGGTTCCACATTGGAAAAACCCATTACAGCAAAAAGAAATAATGACATTGGGGTAGATTTGGTAGAAATGTGGAAATCCCTACGTAAAAAAATAGCAAAGCAAACTTGTAGAACTCGTTATGAGGCATCAAACTCCGTCGATTTCAGTAATCAAAAGTTTATGACCACTAGGGCTTTTAGAGAGAAGTTTGAAAATGCCAACCTACGCAAACAACACACATATTTTTAGCGACAGCTGGTGCGTACTGCGTAGGCGAGTTCTTCAATTTGGTTTTAGCCCTTTTTCAAGAAAATCGCGTTTTTCAAATTTCTACCAGTAAAAACGTAAAACATTGTTTTTTGGCTTTTTAGTAACGTGTAAGTTCTAGAAAAGAAGCAGTGGAATTTCTTTCGGATGGCCTCAGATTGTCGATGGTCGCTAAGCTGGTGTCGACGGTCCGATTATCTCGGCTTTCTGACCATCCATAAAAACCTACAATGACTCACAAAAATACGGTTTTTAATATGCTGAACCCTGCTTGATAAGCGATTGTTTCCATGAGTGCCATTTTATTTTCCATTATAAGTTCAACAGACCAGGCGTTCAGATAAGACACGGTATAACGAATCAGTAAATGAGTCTTGGCCATCAGAAATGTCTGCGAATCGATTGTTTTTTTCATCATCCCAAATTTTCGAATATCATCCTCGTATCGCTTCACAAATTTTGCATAATCATTTTTTAATTCGTGTTCCTCGTTGACTGTGGGCTTTGTTGCATATTTGGTAATTCGTGATTTACTAGAATGGTGGAAAGTTATTTTTCATCAAATAAAGTCGAAAATAATATTTTACCAGAATAATTCTAATAAACACAAATATCTTACGATATACCACCTGCGCAGTTATCTTCCAATTTCATTCAAAAAGTTTTAAGTTAACTGCGCAGTACGTGAGAAAAAAATGACAACCAACTTTGTTTCTGCAAGATCATTGGTTACGAGACAACATCCATAGGGAAACAATGATTCAAGATTACGAAAAGATGAGGAAATGCTTGAGTTTTGAAAACAACTATCTGGTAGATAACTAGGCTGCGAGATAAATGCGCATGTGGTGTACTGGTGTGGGTAACGAGTTTGTCACCGAGCTGAACGGGACTCGACGCGCCGTATATTGACGAGTTCCAGATTTCAATATACGACGAGTCCCCTTATGCTCGGTGACAAACTCGTTACCCACCCCAGTACTATCTTTTTATACAAAAAATTAAATGCTATCAAATATAAAAGTGTGTAAAAATTATCATCTTTTGAACGGTGCTTTTAATGGGGACAATATTTTCGAAAACCAAAGGAAACGATATAATTGTACCTGATCTTCTCTTTACTAAGGGTATCCACATTTAAAGGCTGTGCTTTTTCCTGCTTTAGTACTTCGCTTTCTTTCAGTGTCCATGTTTTAAGTCGTTCTTCGATTTCCTGTGTGTTTTGTCCACGGGCCTTTGCATTTTCCAGTGCCTTTAGTGTTACTTCTTTACCTTCTTGAACGCGCTCTTTTGGATTCAAAAAATAGATGAAAGAATAAAATATGTTTAGTTTTCCTGCGGTAAAAACAACATAAAACGGTTTTATATGAGTATTTTGGCCCGGAAAATCTACGAAGGGGGGTAAACTGACGGTAGTACCGCCAGTTTTCCCTGATTTTGGTCAAAACTGGGGGTAGTTCGATTTTAAAACTGGCGGTAGTAACTACCACCAATTTTAAAGGAAAATTGGCGGTAGTTGGAATTCATACAATTTTAGTAACTATTATTTATTCATATAAAACAATCTAAACCCAATTCTGAAATAGCACAACTCTGTAGTTTAGAAACAATTAATTTTGAATGAATTTTTTAGGGCAAACTACCGCCAAAATAATATATTATTTTGCTCGAAACTGGCGGTAGTTATGCAAAGGGAGTAAATTGGCGGTAGTGCTGGAACTACCGCCACGTTCCCCTCATAATTGGCGGAAGAACTACCGCCAATTTACCCCCCCCCCCCCTCACCAAATCTACCTAATTTCTAACCATAATGGTACAATTTATGGTAAATTTATGGACAATTTCGAGAACTCGAATGCTCGATCTCCTGCATATCTTTTCTTTTTTTTTGAAATTTTTGGTGTGAAAGATTAGAGCGCACCCAGTATATCATATGTGCAAAATCATATAAGCGGAAAATCTAAGGCCCCTAAATTATCGGCCATAACTTCTGTATAACATACCTTATGGGGACGCGCTGACTCTGAGGGTGCGTCATAATAGCGTTACAAATCATAGAAAAATTGCTCAAAGCCTCACGGCCAGAGAGTCCCCATACCGTATGGGCCATACGGTAATTTTTGATAGAAATACCATTCAATGTCATTTTCAATAATTTTTAGTTCATTTTTATTATTAAAAAAATGCTCGTTCTCAAAAACAGAGGTCGGCGAAAATCGTAAAAAAGGTGGACCCAAACCACACTTAATGGAGCCAATTTGGACCCCAATTTGACCCTACTAGACCAGGGCAAAAATAGAGTGGTCCCAAACCACACCTACATAGACCCGAATTGGACCCGAATTTGACCCTAGGGTCAAAGCCAGACCAAAAATCGTCCGTGGCCGGATTGAAGGACTAAACGACAAATTGAAATAAGCTGAGTTTTAACGAGATTTGTTGAGCGGTAGTGAAACGCGTAAATCACCAAAAAATAACACATAGTAATCGTACATTTATTAGCCAAAAAACACTTTTCGAATCCTTACGCTCTTTTTCTTCTTTGATTTCCTGCATTTTTCGCAAGCGCGATTCGTGCCTCAGTCGAAATAAATACGAATCTTCGATATTTGGATGTGTTTCATTCTCATCATCCGACAGTTCTATATTCGACCACTTCGAGTAATCGACTGGCATCCTCGAACTCTCGCTTTTTTTCAAATTATTTTATGTTTTTTTGATTAATTTTTTGTCAAGTATTTTTTTCTCGTTTTACGCCAAAGCTTTTGTTTGAAGATCATTAAATTGGTATTCTGAGTGAATCATTTTTTAGAAACACGGAAAGCCAATCATGAGAGGCCGCCGAAGCACTTGGAGGTCAATCGTAGGATAAAATCAAACATTACAAAGGGAAAGTCATTCTTGGCCCTTGAGGCACAACGATTACGTTACTGTTTATTTATCTTGATGATTAATTTTATTATTTATCTTAGAAGCAATATTATTTCAATATTGTAGAGCTCAAAAAGTTAGTAAGAAAGTGTGAGAACAAAATGTATAAAAAGTCTGAGGCGAACTCTAGAATTTTTCGAAAGTCAATTTTTTTTTTTGAAAAATTCTAGAGCCCTCGACAGACATTTTATCAAATTCATTTTCACACTTTTTCTTACTAACTTTTTGCGTTCTACAAAATGGCCAAAACATTTTTTAATAAACCCAAAAAATTAAATAATTATGCTCAGCGAAAAAAAATCTAGATTAATAAATAATAATGGGGGTCGTATGAGATATAGAATTGTCAATCAAAATCGCCTTCGACAAGACTAAACTTTTAACTCCACCAATTTTGACGGTTTACTAGTACTGGTTTACCAATTCAATCAGCAATAACATGAGAAGTACCAAGTAACGACACGCCACGTAATGGTTGGAATGAAAATTAGGTTATGTCACATAACTTATGTGGGCGCCGAGTAGGGGCAAATTTATTTTATAAAAAAACAACGCCAACTAAGGTTAGACTAATTAAAGGTAGGCCTTCAAATTCAAAACATATTTTCGCTATATAAATATTTTTTGCAATTCAAATACATTTTAGAAAAAATGAAAGTAAGATGTCACTCTCGTATTTGTATGCTGAAGGTTTTAGAAATGATAACGCCACGTAAGAGTGAGGGCGCCAAATAAAGGTAGGGTTCGAAAAACAGGAAACCTACCATCAATTCACGTCCGACCTGTATTACTAATTTTTATTAAATATCCAGGCCAGGTTCTTGTAAATGAGTCTTACCTGTTCTCATATTTTTGTCTTACCATAATTATGATAAGTTATCATTGATAACTCAGGCGTTTTTCATTATTTTTTTTTGACGAATGCCGTTCACAAAACGAATTTTTAAATGACGAAATTTTTGCCGAAAAAACATTTTGGCGTAAATTGTTTAACCAATTTTTTTTTTCGTTACGTCTAAATAAGCCAAGTTTTTCGATATTGTTTTCCCTTGGGCATTTGATTACAAGTGTTCTAGTTCGCGTAATAAAAATAAAATATCAGATTGTTTTCACTACAAAGGGGTATTATAGATTTTGAGAAAAATCAAAACTGAGTGTTTATTAAACAATTAGTATTGTTTACGTCAAATCCGAGCCATAGACGATGAGAATAGTGCTACAGATTTTATGCAATTAATCACAATCACAATATGGGGATTATTTCGATGGCAATTGCCATTTTTTATCTCACGGACTTAATGCTGAGATTAATCCAAAACATCCGCTTAGTAGAAAGTACTGTTTTGTGTACTCAGAAAATCTACTCAAAAATGTCGCAAGGTGTTTGCTATACATGTCAAGTTATATTAGATATTCTTTTGCAAAACAAAAAAAAACTTTCTGAGTTAACTCCCAGGGGTCACATTGTGCAGATCTGCACAAAACGACCTTTACCAGCAATTATCTCGCAGAATCGGGCTCGTATGAAAAATCGCTGATAGACGTATCGAACCAATTTTCAAGACAAACATTTTGCGACAAAAAAAAAATAAAAAAAAATTTTGGAAAATTTTTGAAAATTTTTTGAAAATTTTGAAAATTTAAAATTATTATGGTCACCATTGGATTCCTTATGCTCGAATACCCCCGAATTTATTTCTATCTCATTACTTAAGCTAACTTATGCCGGTTTAAAAAGCCCATTACGAGATTCTGTGCATATATGCACAATGTGACCCCTACATGTTATATGCCCACCCGTGTCCCTTCGGAGTTAACCAAGCGATTGGTTACACGAGCACAACCGGTATTTCAAACACCGTAATTATGCAGTTTGAAATTACCGGTTAAAAGGTAGATTTAAAATTATTACAGTTTTAACTCACAAGGCGAAACTGGTGCAAATTTGCATGATTTGTTCTAAAATACCCAAAAATTGTCAGGAAACGATGGCATATGAAAAATTTATAATCGACCAGTGAAACTGAAATTAATTTGGTAAAAATTGGAGAAAAATTTGGAGCAAAATTGTGGAGAAAAATTTGGAGAAAAATTTGGAGAAAATTGTGGAGAAAAATTTAGAGAAAAATTTAGAGAAAAATTCGGAGAAAAACTTGGAGAAAAACTTGGAGAAAAATTTGGAGAAAAATTTGGAGAAAAATTTGGTAAGAAGAATTGAAAACGATTTTTTTGTTTAAAAAACCACCTCTAACAAATTGTAACTACCATTATGGTTTAACACAATTTCCGGCAAATTTGCATAATTTTTTTTTAATTTTGGCGAATAAAAACCGTCCAAATGTGAGCTGTAGACTCTACAGTGTACTGTGTAGAGTCTGGGAACTAGCATTTAGCATGAACTGAAAATCACAATTGACTGAGTTACCCAGCCAAAACAAATGTAGAAAATATTTTTTATCTGCGTTTAGATATATCAAAAGTAAATAAAGGTTTTTTTCGATATCGTTCATATTGGCTGCGCTTAAAAAGCAATACTGAGGAGGATCAATCGCTGATTAATCGTTTAGATGAAATGCGAAATAGGTACTAGATTTCACGTCATACTAATCCCTCATCGATCCCAAATTTTAGAACTGTTCATTTTTTTTTTAATTTTTGCTCGATAAAGATAATACATCAAGTGTTGAATGAAACCATTTTTTCAAAGAAAGATCAATAGATCTCGTCGACTTTAATTGGCGTTGGGTTTAACTCCAACTGAAAATATTCACGCGCCATTAATCCGCTAAATCAATCAACTTGCGCTTGCGCCATTTTTTTTTCATCGTCCACGTTGGGTTAGTCAACTTGAATCAATAACAATCAAAACAGGAAATGTTTTCTTTTTCTTTTCATGGTGAAATTTTAAAGAAATAATGATACTTACTTGTTCCATTTGAGACATTTTTTATTCGCCTCTAACTCCCAAGGGCCAAGGGGAATGAATGAAATGGTAAAGCGCACGGCACCATTAATATGAGCGCGTACCATCCTAACACCAAAGTGGCATTTTTGAACCACTTTTTAGACGGCAAACTTAAAACCATCCTGATATTCTAAAGGTACCGATTTGAACTTGAAATTGAGTTCATTTTCAACTTCGACTCTCGTTAGAATAAAAAAATCGACTGAAAATCGACTGACCCCCTTAACATATTAAAACAAAATCAAAGTTAAATTACTGTTTATAATTTTCTCAAAATCATTTCTTTAAATTTACCAAAATTTTGTTTCCCCGTTTTTGCGTGAGTCTTCTACATATAATTTTCCTATAAAAATCTAAACAAAAACATTTTTCGAACTAAATCCTTCTCAAATTGGTAAATGTGTAAATGGAATTGCAATTTGAACGATATTAAAAATGATTAGCGTTCTCTAGAATAATGCGGTGTGATGTTTCTCGATATTTTTCAAAAAAGGAAAAACATAATCTCATTTTATCGTACGAATTTGTTGAACTAATGAGATTTTATAGGAAATTCATTTTGAGAGACATTGTTATGAATTATGAACTAAAAATATTTTGTGGATTTTGATTTCATTTGCTGACGGACAAGACGAGCAGGACACGGCTGATTTCGAAGGTATTTATTAGAATGATGTTTGAAAATTCCATCGTAGGATTTTTCGGAATATTTATTTCGAAGTGTGCTTGGCGCCAATTGGCTTAGCCAAGTGGTTTGGTTTGGCATAACTGGCTTGGCTCAAGTTAAATATTGGCTCGGCTTATTTATGAACTAAAGTTTCAACTTAAGCTAAGCCAAGCCAAGAAAAAACTACTAATTTTGACCAACCCTGATCGTACTATCCCGTATCATACAGAAAACATTCAAGAAAAAGAATGAAATACGTAAAAAACAGGCCTTATGTCACATAGGCTATGTGCACGATATAAAATTCCAATTTTAATTAATTGCTAAGCATTAACAAATATACTTCTAAAATATGGCAGTGAAAAAAAATTATGATATTTTTGTATTTTCGGTATCAAAAGTGATCAAAATAAATTAAAAAAGTTCAGCAGGTGCACATAACTCGAGCCCTTTGAACATGTGTTATTTGACTTCTCTATCTGTTTACAGAAAAATGCGTCTTTCAAGAAATGCTACAGTAGAGCTGATTTTTTTTTTGGATCAATGCTAAATCCAGAAAACAATACTTCAAAAGAAGTTTGAAGGGTTGTTTTAAATTTCGACAATATTTTTGAGAGAAGGAATGCGTTGCTTTGAAGCAAAAATCTGCTGAATTTTATTGTTACCAAACAAATTATCGGTCCTTGATTATGCTATTTTGGCGGAAATTCATTTTTTTTCTTATAGTACTCAAACAGAATGTTTTAATGATTCTGTCTGTCGATATCCAGAATCAATTTTCGGTTTCAATTAAGGAGGTGTTAAAATATCAGGATCTTTAAAATAGTAAGCGATTTTCTTAAAAGATATAACATTATAAATTGTATAAGTTTTTTGTATGAAAATCGACTGAAAATCCACTAAAAAGATTAATCATGAGTTTGAAAATTTTATTAAAAACGATGAAATACACCTGCGCCGTTATCGCGTCAACCTTTATTAGGTGAAAACCCGTTTTCGAGTCAAAATTTCGACTAAAAATTTTCCAGTCACCTCACCCACGCACTGCGCCGTTATCGGGTCAAAAAATCGTGATTAAAAAACGTTTTTAATATTTTTTCTCCACTTTTTTAATTACACTACCGAGTCGGTAGTACCGACCAGGGTTCGGCAAAAATCTATTTTTAAAAAGCTCAACTTTCCTCAACTGTCGAGTATAAATTGTGAAAAAAACTCAACTTGTGCACCCTCCAATTGTGCACCCTCCAATTGTGCACGACAGCCTAATTGTGCACGTTTTTCAGGAAATCTTACGAGATTGCCTAATTGTGCACGTTTTTCAGGCCCAAGTTTTATCTAACGACTTTCCAATTGTGCGAGGTTTTGCAAACGACTCTCAAATTGTGCAGTTTTTTGGTTTATCAGACAAACTTTTTTGGCTTATTATTCTTTTTGTTCGTTTGAAGCGGTAAACTTAATGAAATTTGTGTACATAAATGGCCCAAAACCACCGTAGGAAATGTTGAACTATGATTATAAATATTTTTTTGATTCTCAGACATAAATGGTTTACAGGGGGAAGGCGTGATAAGGGACGCTTCTGCTTTTGAAGGGAAAAATTTTAAGGGGCAATTTAAGGGGCATATGCCTATTAAGGGACAGTTTTTAAATTCGCAGACCGTCCCTTATCAAGCCCTCCCCCTGTAATACTTATTATCAAACAATAATCAAAATGGATGAATCTTAAAAACATTTAAAGCTAAAAATTTGTTCCAAATTTCACTTCTTCAAAATTTTTTTTATCAATTTAGGTAGGTGAAAAACGTCGGACTATATTTCCTTTAATCACAGCATGTTTGACAGATCTATTAATTCACCTAATCTACAAATTATCTCCAATTCAGCAAGTGACTGAGAATGTCACGATTTGGGGAGCACATTTTCCCAAGATTTCCAAAAAAGATTTTAAATTTTGACGCCTTCATTAATTAGCGATCGTGATTATGATCACCAAAGACAGGTGATCGCGAAAATTGAAAAAATAGGTCTTTTATCAAATTAACGTAGCACAAAGTATTAAAATATAACCCGTGGAGTTAATTAGGCTTTGAATATTTCGCCATTTGACATGAGTCGTTATTTCATGTGTTGGTTAACGCTTCCCGTGTTTAACCCCTGTGATATTTAATTTTTGTTTCTGTTTAACTCCCGAGATTCCGCTTTGATTGCATATAATACCGATTCATGGTATCCTATTATGTTTTTGCGCGATTCTCGCTTATAATTTAACTCATACTGTGCGCAGCTGTTAAAGCGTTTAAAAGCTTTTTTTTCACAAAAAAATGTTTTTTCGGAAACGCGAAACACAAATGACGTACCCAATCTCCAGATATCGTATCATGCCGATTTCTGGTTCAAAATTGTGCCCCAAATATGCCACATTGTTAAACATCAGTGCCATAAAATTTTTGGTTAACCTACCATGAAATTTAACGCAACTTTAATTGTAGTTTTTTAAAGTTCATAAAGTTTTTTTTTGCAGAAATCTCGAACAGATTATTTTTTCGGAACAGAACTATTTATTTATCATTAAATTTTTTTTTAAATATTTTTTTTAATATATTTTTTTAATATTTTTTAAACATTTTTTTTTAATATTTTTAAGACATTTTTTTTAATATTTTTTTTTATATATTTTTTCATATTTTTTAAACATTGTTTTTAATATTTTTTTTAATA
>SCLG01000121.1:76849-86926 GCA_004367875.1 Oikopleura albicans
TAAATATTTTTTTTAAATATTTTTTTTAAATATTTTTTTTAAATATTTTTTTTAAATATTTTTTTTAAATATTTTTTTTAATCTTATCTAAAAAATTATGAATTTGCATTTGTCAGTATTTTTCAGAAAATGTGATTTGAAAATCAAGTAAAACAATATTTCAAACAGGTGTCATTTATTAAAGTGCAAAACTTGTTATAAGGGTCTTTTTTATCAAAAATTGAGGTCAACAACGCTATGGCTATGAATTTCATCAATCATTCACGGTATCAAAATCCCTCCTCCTCAACTTAATGAGGATACAAATGACAAATCAACAATCAATCATGGAATGGTTCTGTTGGTTTCAATATCACATATTTAAGGAAAAAAGAAATGAGACAACAAAAAACTGTTATTAAATTAGGTTTTAAAATTACCCAAGAATTTTTTCGCTTAATTATCCTATTAAAAAAGTTAAAATGATAATGTTTTACACCGATAAAACCGCGGTAAAAAGTAGACGTTAAAAGTTGGCAAAGAACTGTGTTCATCGCTCAATACTAAAATAATAACATAAAGAAACGTAAAATACGTTGCTCTTTCCAAAAAACGTTTTATCCGACACGTTTTTCGTAAAAAATTCGAAAAAATTCTTCCCCAAATGTTTATTTTGTGCGTTTCTCCAAAAAAAATATTTTTGTTCATTTTCTACGAAAATCCGCGATTCCGACAGCCATTGAGCCTCTCACATGAATCACAGTGTTTTTTCATCTTTTCTAGTTGGAGACATAATATACACCCCATGTGCTATTATCTTGTGAACGGGTACCTTACATATATTCCGGATCGCTCCGTTATTTTGCGGCTTTTTGGGTCCATTTTCGATTTTAATAATATTATACCTTAAACATTTAATATTGCGAAATCCGCAAGATAACGGCCCAGGGGTGTAATTTAAGATTTTTTCGATGGAGAAAAAGTGATAAGTTTATTTTTGTGAAGTGGCATAATCGGAATATAAAGTGATTCGGTTTTAAAGGCCATATTATTGACGCAAAACATTAAAAATCACACCGTCGCGGCGTGAAACACATATTTAATTTTAATTGAATAATGAATACTCAATGGTTTTTAGTTAGGATTAAAACTTATTAAGTATTTTTTGCGCTTTATCATCCTGTTAAATTAAGCCAAGCAACAATTATGTTTCCTCCGAGGGCGCTCACGCAAAAAGCGGCGCAAAAATCAATGAGCGCGGAAAAAAGGGGGTAAAACATTTTTCAAGGACCCCCATTACTTCAAATAACCTTTCAAATAGGTTTGACTAGATTTTTGATTTATATTTTTTTAAACTAGAGATTGCTATGGAATCAGTTGATTTTAATTTACCGTTGGCGAGTTTTGTCAGTTTTGAATGTTTTGTTGGACTCTGTATAATCGCGTCGAACGTCCTGATACTTATTGCAATGGCAAGGTAAGAAAAAATCATTTAACTACCAAGGTATAGGTAGTAGGATAACCATGGTACAAATTAACCGGTATTTGTAACCGTAATTTCACTATTCACATTGGAGCGGAATAAATGTAGAGGAATTTAAGTAACAAATCATATAAAACACACACGTCATATAATCAAAAACTCGCGTCACTAATTTACTAAATTAAAAACCAAGCGTCATAAAATTTTCGAAGAATCGTGGGACAAGAAATCCACTTCTGAGATAGGTCTCGTTCAATTTTTTCATTCTTGATTTTTAAGACAAAGGCTCTGGGGAAGCCGTTCGGCCAGTGGAGTTAACTTTTTTGTCCAAAAATAACGCCTATTCCGTTACACAATCATTTGTGATTTTTCAGGTTTTCAGAAATCGTTATCATAACTTGATGTTTTTAATTGATACTTTTATTTGAGTAACAGCCTCATTTTGTTTTGTTCTTTGGCAACCCCCTTTGCAATAAAACATGACCTTAAAGACATCCAAAACTGTGCATACTTTTTATGATGTAAATCATCATGCGAAAAAAAAACAAGAATCGAAATGAGCGTAAGATATTTTATATCATCCGTTTCCGGCGTTCTTGAAAGTGATGCCTTGAGCTGACATAAACGTCGACTATTATTAGCTAGAAAACACAAACAAAAACGACATTGCGTCATGACCGATTATGCTATTTTTATTTTGCGCACTTCGGTTTTTGATCTAGTTTAGGAACAACAAAAATCATAGACGACTGGCGTAAACGGCCGAAACCAAAATGACACTGTTAAACTTGAAGCATCTTGATTTCTAATGAACAACTTAACGATATTATTGAGGAAGAATTGGCAAAAGTGCTTTAACCCTTGCGGGTATTCGGTTTACAGTATACCTCGTACTCGCGTGTTACCTTTTTTGTCCATATATGCAAATGTGTTCCGATACGCACTACTTACTTGCTTCAGTTAGATCCTTACATCTGTTTTTTCAAATACATGTACGCTTTATTTGGTTATGTTTTTCTTTGATCAAAACTGCTGAACTGATTTTGAAAAAAAAAAATCATAATCACAAACCATGAACCCACCTAAAATTTAGGTTCCAAACATTCATAATTGTGAACTATTGGCGTGATGCCACTGCCATTAATGATCACTACATGATATTACAGGGGCTACTAGATGTGCATGTGACATGCAGCATGTCTCTCTATATGTGCGCTTCTAAAATTTGAAAATACTTCTAGATGTGCACTTTTCAGGCCTTTTTTGGACTGTAACTCTAGAAATGCACTTCTTGGGCCCTTTTTTTGTGCATATCTTTCAAGATGTTCACGTTTTTTGGAAATCGAAAATATACATCTATAGTCTATAGAGCTCATTATTTGCTCCGTTTTAACTCAATGTACTTTAGATCTTTTTTGAGAAATGTTGCCATAATGTCCACAAATAACTACCCTAAAAAATAAAATATTTACCAAACTAAAAAAATGATGAAAACGCAAAATATTGCACCAGCAAAAATGTAGTCAAAAATTTTTTTTTCAAAAGTCAAATACCAAACTGACTACAATATAATATCTAGTTCAATATTGATCGGCTTGTTGTTGCTTTTCAATGCTTAGCTTGATTTTTGAACTTAGAAAAAAATTGGCCTACCCAAAATGTAACTGTTGCACTTGAGAAGGCACTTGAAATTTGGGGTTTAGAGACCAGTCATGGTCTGTTTTGTTTCAGCCCTGATTAGAAATGCTCCACTGGCTTGAGAAAACATATAATTAACAAAAACACAAAACAACAAATGCCAGATTTTTATGCAACAGATATTTACCAGAAAAATATGGTGTTTTGCTTTTTTGAGTGAATTAAAGGGAAAATTATAACGACGCAATATGTTTGCTCTTGAAAATTTAACCGAGAAGACTTTTTTTTATTTTTTAATGAGATATTTGAATTTGAATGTTTTTTGGACACTTTTTACTTATTTTTTTAGATTCTCTAATAAGACCTCAGATACTTACATTATTATTACGTTTATTATTTCGTTTATTATTTGAGCAAAAAATCACTCGTTTCTATTTAACTCCCAGGGGATTAAAAATTGCACGAATCGCTCTAAAAAGCCAAAAACCACAGTGGTTTAGTTAGTTAGTTTGGTAGTTAGTCTAACTAAACCATATACGAAATTTCGGGTTTAAAATGTACTCGTTCACCTCAGGAGTTAACAAAAGTCATTTTTAGCCAAAATTTAAGCCCGAATTTTACATTTGTTATATTTTAACTGACGTTAAATAATGACTTATTTTAATTTCCGTGTTAATTTCAATAGTGTTTTCAAATTACGGGATCCCGCGGGATTATAACATACGATTTATGAGTTTTCGATTTATTCGCCAAACTGAAATTGTTATATAATTGTCCGTTTTTAATTGTCCCTTTATAACTTAGTTAAAATAGTCTCCACAACCTCAACCGTTAAAAATGACCGATTAATATCTCCGCTTATTTAAATGTGAAATAAATCACACCTTGTAAAATTCACGGCGGATAATTTAACCTATAAATGCAGACTAACATCAAAAATCATTTATAATGAACGTACACCGTGACGCGAAAACATCTGTATTTTTGAAATTCTCTTTTTTTGCGGTCAGTTAGTGTAGCTCGAAATCTACTAAAATGATCTTCCAATAAAAAAAATATTATATTTTTGGCATGAAGAAAAATGTTTTTTCAAAAAAGGGGAGGGTTTAATAATGAACAATTTGGTATTGAAATATGAATTAGTTTTGCAATCCAAATGAAAACCGCCATTTGACATCATAAATTATGATTCATAATGTCGCCGAATTTTAAAGAAAATTACGATAAACAAATGATTACATTAGCATAGAGTATGTTACAGTGCATTTTTAATAATTATGAGAATTTTTTGTTGGAAATATTTGTGATCATGACCATATTGTTGATCGGAATATCCGTCTGGCTTTTCTGGAGATGCGAGCCGCATCGTACGCCTAGATCAATTTTTTAGTTAAAATTTAATCTTTAAAATTAATCTTATTTTTGTTTTGTTTGCATTGTCCTAAGCCAAGAAAAAAAAACATGATGGCCTATTTACCTAAAATTTAGGTCCTAAATCAAGTGAAATATTCACGAATTTTCAATTCATAGTTTTTACCAATAAATAATGTTGTTAATTAGGTTTTATTAAAACATTTTCTACGTGTTATTGACCACGGCGAATCTAATTTTAGCACTTAAATTGACCAAAAACCAACCGGTCAGAAGAAAATCAACAAAAAACACATATTTTGTTTTTGGTCTGGTAACCGCGGCTCCTATTCAGAAAATGTCTGGTAAAGTATGTTTTTAGTACTGTTTTTTACTTCAACATTATTTTATTGAATGCGCTTTGATAATCATGAATTTAATTCGAGACAAAGTTTTATTAACGTTTGTACCAAATTAGGTAGGGCGGCCCTACTAGGGCCCTCATGGGTCTGAAGTTTGCAAAGATGTGAAAAAATCGTATTTCATAGTTATTATCTCATTTTTTTGTTTCTATTATTTGCTATAATTCTAAAATCTATAAAACAAAGCCAAAAATGACCTGTTTATTTAGATCAAGTGGGAGTGTGCGACTTCGACGCAAGAAGGTTCACGAACTCATCCTGTCATTGTGCGTGGCGGATTTGCTTGTTGGTTTTGTAACCATTCCGATCAATATCCTGCTTAAAATTGGATTATTTGACTCGAGTAAAGTCTTGTGTGTTTCAATGCTTTCCCTGGCACAAGGTTGGTCATGACCTCTTTCAACTTTGACAATGTTGTCATAAATAAACGGCATATGTTTTGGATTGTCTTAAGCCGTCCGGTATTACGTTCGTAATGTTTTTTTCTAAGATTAGGCAAATTGTTAACCGAATGGATAAAGTCAATAATCATAATAAATATCTGGTGGCTGGCGCGTTCTATAATGAATTGTTAGCTATATAAATTATTATAGAAGACACCAGTTCCCAGATATTTATTGGGATTATTGACTTGACTATGATATATTTTTTTATATTTCAGTATTAAATCTCGTTAATGACTCTATACGCAAAAAATGTAATTGGAATATTTTGCTTAGCTTTGATTAACTGATAATCGTACTGTATGAAAAAGATGAATTTAGCGCGATAATTTTCTAGAATTCGTAAATTCAGTTAGAGAAAGTATCAAATCATCATTTTGAAGCTCAATACGGTGAAGAGTTAAAATTTTGCTTTTGAATACCGATAGTTGAGACAACAAAAAAAGCCTATGTCCGACAAAGTAAATCAATCAAAAGGAAATGTTCAAAGATATAATATTTCATTCAGGACCTCATCTCGCGTCGATGCTCGGCCTTGTATCAATTTCAATCGAGACGTACGGGTTCATCCATTATAGAGTCAAAACAAAACACAAAATATTACAGACAAATTTCCATCTGAGTTTCTTGCTTGAAATACAAAAAAATAACCACTCTAAATGGAAAATTTTCCAAATACTGATATAATTTCTAAAACACAAATAACTTTTTTTTTTAAATAATTTGGAAAGAAAAAATACTCCTTTTGAGAAATCCCGAATTTTGGGTTTTTTTTTGAAAAAAAAAATTATTTTTAATTTTATTTTCAATTATTTTTAGTGAACATTTATTCGAAACATGTTTTAGCAATTTTCGATTTCGCTCATTTCTCAAAGTTTTTGACAATTTAAAGGGCTTTGAGCCATTTTTGCTCGTTTTTCCTCCAGGGAGTTAATGCGTTATGTGATATAATAACTTATGTCTGTTAGACTTATTAATCGTAAAACTATCAAAAACATATGATGAACCCGGTTTAAAAGCGTTACAAAAGTGTCGTTGATCCGTACGCAAATTCAACGCGCGTCTTCACTCGAATTATAATTATTTCCACTTGGACCGTATCCGGTCTAATCTCCATGTTGCCACTTGTTTCCGGCTACCTGGCTAATGAGCGCAAAACCGCGGAAACTGCTGGTTTAATGGAATGTTCATACAGTGCTTCGTTGCCGAGGTAGGGAAAAGACTTGAAAAATAAATGGTTTTCTCGTTTTTTTTTTGATTTTTAAATCGGAAATGTGTCAATGTTTGTTGGTGGAACTAATTTCGATGAGTGGGATTAGGAACATGGCTCACTTTTCCACTTGATGATTTTTTCCAACCGCCGTAGTCATTTTTTTTGCTCGTATGGGAGACTTGATTTAACAAAACTAGAATTAACGAGTGGACAAGAAATTAACTCTTGAGTTTGCGAGTGCAAGATTCGGGACATGAATTTTTTCAGTTTCTGTCATATTTTAAATCAAATTATTAAAAAATAGGAATATTTGTGAATCTTGACCGTTTTTTTTACCGAGCTCACTTCGAAGGGTTTACGAATGGAACATTTTTTGTAACAAAAAACAGTTTTTTACGACTTTTCAAAAAAATATTAAAAGGATAATGATACCAATAGAAAGAAAAACAAATGTCTCTTCAAATTTTGGAATTGAAACATGATCATTATATAGTACAGTGCTGCGGCTTTGTAAGCAAAGTCTGCGTTGTTATCCTGAATTTTTGCATTCGAACCGTTATCTTGCGGGGTTTGTTATCTTTATGAAACATTAAAATGAGTTCGAGATTATCTAATGGTACACTCAAAAAACTAGACAAAAAATTGAGTTAACCCCTAAATATGCTACCTCGCGTTTGAATCAACAACTTGCATTTATGGTCAATTATCACGCGACACTATGAGAAAAAACGGCCTATAACTTAAAAAAAAAATTTTCGCGTTCAACATTATACCGGTAATTTGAGAGTTTTTTCCAAAAATTTACCTGTTTAATTTTTCAAGCTAGCGCTGAAGGGGCTCTTCTTCAAGAATTGTAACTAAAAATCATTTCAGATGGTTCATTTTCGTCGTGTGTGGCGTGTGGATAATTTCGGTGATCACAATGATTATCTTCTATTGGAAAATGACTCGTGTGGCACTTTTGGCCCAGGCGAAAAGTCGCCGCACTTCAATTCATTCGCGAATTTTTGAGGGTCATATGACGAACTACCCGGCCCGGTACAATGCCAAGCGGTCACTGTCAATGCCGGATGTTTACACTGGTCTGATACGGGAGGTTGACGTCAAGTCAATTGAGGCCCTATGTCAGCAGCATCAATTTAACCCTAACCCGACGAATGATGACACGGCTTCATCGCGGGAAACACTTTCGAGTGGATTGAAAACAAATTCAAGCTCAAGCACGATTGGAAGTTCAAGAACCGAGGGTACCCTGTCGTCGGTGAGCCTGGAAAATTTGAGCTCAAAACGCATTACGAAATTGACCGATCATATGAAATCATATGTCAAGATGGGATCGTCGAAAAGGTAATAACCCAGGGTTAAAATGAAAAACTTAATCAAAATTTCAAGTCGCTTGACGAAAAATTTGGGGCCTGAAGTTTCTGAGGAGGTTTTTGTCGAAATGTATTAATTGAGGAGACATATTGATCACGTCGTCATTAAAATTTGAACAATATTCGTAAAATTACTGTTTAGCCATTCAAAATATTTTTCCATATCAAGTAGCCAGTAACTTTTTTTTTAGCCTTGCATTTGTCAATCGTCTTTCTGGAGGCCGGCGTGGATTGGACAACGGCTTAGGAGTTCAATTTATTTCCGTCTCGGATCGAATGGGTTACGTTCTCGTCAGCCTCGTTTCTGTCTTTTTCCTGACGCATGCGCCCTTCTTTTTCCTTTCGATTTATCAACTAATAATCGGCCAAATTTCAGGTAATTCATTTATTAAACGTTTTTTAACCGCATCGTAACAGTAAACACACTTCGCGGATGGAAGCGCTTCTTTTGGTACTCTTTCGGTACTAATACTTCTTTTGGTAGAACCTCAATTTGGTACTAGGCTTCAATTGGTAGTTACGCTTCTATTGTCAATAAGCTTCCCCTGGTAAAAAGCTTTTTGTGGTTCCAAGAACTTTAGTACGAAAAAACGCATTAGTTTAACGAAACTTTTTACTAAAGAAGTTCACGCGTACCAGAAGAAGCGTTCCCTCACTGATGACATTTATCAATCGGGTTTTTGAAAATTGGCATTTATAAGTCAATTAAATTTTCAAAGAGTGCCCAGCACTGTCCACCCATGAAAACAATTTTAACCTCTCATAAATTTGATAAAATTTGTTAATGATTGGATAAGCAATTGTTTGTTTCTCCATTTTGCAGCTCAAAATATACACGAATTATTCGAGAAAATAATTTTCAAATACTTGGCGTCCATTTTTCAAATTTGATTTCTCGAGTTTCCCATCCATTCATTTCAATGTAAAGAATAGTGTTTTTTTTTCTTTCAACTTACTTTTTTGTTTCTTAATGATTATTTTCAGACACGGTTGGAGTGATGAATGTCCTGGTCGTGTTTGTTCATCTCAATTCTTTCTTTAATCCGGTTTTATACTCATTTCGGGTTAAACGGGTGAGAACGTCGCTGCAAAATTTATTTAAAAGAAATTCTGATTCTCCACCATTTCCATAATTTTTTTATATTTGTTGTTTCTTTTGACTGTAAAATATTTGTAATATGTTATTCAAAAGTTCAATAAACTGGTGAATTATAAATAGTAGTTAACTTAAAATAATATGGCAAACCATTGATTAGATAAGCCGCGTACCGACTTCTGGTATCATAAATATACAGGAATATGATATTCATAAAAAATGTGAGATGGGCGATGCGCCACCTGGGGGGCTGGGCGGGAAATTATATCAAAAAGTGTATTGTAATGGGCTAATCCAGTTTTGGCTCAAGTTCGTCCTGTCACGTGATTAATTTTAAGGCCTCCAAACGGACCAAAAATTGGTGGTTATGACTTTTTTCCTCTAAGATAGTCCTTACTCTCAAATTCAGACGTATTATTCGGACGATTTGTTGCGATAAGGATGCTTTTGTGAACAAAATGTGCCCAAAACAGTCGAAAAATTTACATTTCACCCCGTTACGGACGCTATTTTCGATAATCCAAAACGTCCCTATTGTAAGGACTGCATGATATGTTTTCATTAAATATTTTCAAAAAAAAAGAAGCCGAAAACATGATTAATATGGACAAATTGTAGTTCTATATAATATAGACTATATTATATAGAAGTAATTGATAATATACAGTTACTCACTTCCGCTGAATTCAGTAGTTCAGATGGTGTCTAACTATTACGACATAATTGATTAAGCGAAATGTACCTCATAACCTCCGGAAAAATAAACAACGCTTTGTTTTTTCTTTGCAAAGAAACTATTTTTCGAGGAACTTCCGAAAATACAAGTCATAATAAACTCCGGAAACATAAGTCATAATATGCTACCTATACTAGGTACCTATACAAGGTACCTATACTATATGTAGGGAATGATAGGTCTAGTAGACTATTTGCTGAAATCATTGACTGGTAGCTCGTAATAGGCTAGATTACATAGTTCAAAATAGTGCAACAAATACAAACCCTCTAAGTAGATCAAGGTAATTATATATGAAGTCTGGGTTATCATGTGGACTTGAGTTTTCGTTAGAAATTATG
>SCLG01000121.1:104858-121836 GCA_004367875.1 Oikopleura albicans
TACACTCCTTGAGGGTTTATGTGCCCGGGGTTTATGTGCCCACTTAGCCCCGATGGATGGTTTATGTGCCCAGTTTTTGAGGAAAAGTTTTCCACGAATCCCGCCCACGCATGAGGGTTTATGTGCCCACTGAGTCATTTTCATAATTTCAAAATCTCTTTTTTGTATCGACCGACAAGTGATAAATAAATTTTTTCTATTTTTTTTGCCATTTTGGACTAAGTTTTGTCATTTTATATTCAACAAGAACAAGATGAACAGTTTATGCACTGAAATTTGATACAAATCCTCAAATTTGATACAAAAGAGTCCGACCGTCGTTTTATGTGCCCAAAAAATTTTCAGCAAAGTTTTCCGCCTACGCTTAAGGGTTTAAGTGCCCAATTTCGGTTTATGTGCCCACTTTTCAGGTCGCGAAATGGGCACATAAACCCTCAAGGAGTGTAACTGAAATGCGCATATTTATTAGTGCAAAGTCGGTTTACTCAACCCCTGAAAACCAAGGTAGTGTATGTCCCAACTCGCTTACATTTTTCACGATAGGCACTATTAAATCAAGTGGAACTAAAATTAAACATACAAAACACACTTACAAACTCTTAAAATGATGAATTTATGGGATAAATATACGGCTTTATAGTTGTACTCTGACATGGAAAAACTTCCTGCTGACAGTTTGTTCCAGCACCGCTACATATATAAGTTCCGATAGGAAATTTTTGAATTCATCACATAAATTTCAAGTATCTGTGCATGAACGTAAAACCAGCTCAAATGTTAACATATCTGGTTATGAACATAAACTTTTTGTTCAAAAAATTATCGCGTTGGAAAAGTTCAATAATAATATTCCCTTTTATGTGAAGTATTTTTTATGATTTATTTGTCCGACAGCATTTTAAAACTTTCTGCAATGATTATTCAGAAGATCTTACCTAATTATCATTTAGATTGAGCGTCAAATATTCTTTACTGGTAAGTTGCCTATTAGTTATCTATTAATCAAGATGTACGAAAGAAATAAACACTATTCACTTATTACCATTTTATGCTAGAGAACGGACTGAAACAATTACCGGTACAGTTCCGGTTGGCTTAAGTGTCCCCGTCTTGAGTGCCGGGATGCCTTGGGTGCCACTTTTTTGGGGAATTTTTATTATTTTGGATCATTTAGTGCCGCATTTGAGATTTTTTAAGGCATGCTTCACAATTCAAATTCGCCGCCCACTTTTTAACGCCCCACTTTGTTCGAAGTTAAGTTTGTTTGAAGTCAGGGCTCGGCATAATTTGCTATTTTTTGGCTCGGCTCGGCTCACCGTTTGAGCGAACAAATATTTTTTGGCACGACCCGAGTACGATAGTTCATGGCTTGGCTCGGCTCGGCTCGCTCTAGCTCAAAAATCTTTGGCTCGGTTCTCCAATTGTGCCGCCAACTGAGCCAATTATGCCGAGCCCTGTTTGAAGTACTGTGTACTCCGAAGGAAGTATATCCAAGCTGGTAAATACTATACTAGTTTTCAAACACGTTTGTTTCCTTCAAAAATTCTCAACAATAGGCCCACAATTAATGACAACATAATATTGAAAAATTTCGTCTCACCGGCTTGAACACGACGATAAAAACAATGGCACCCTCAATCGACGGCGCGATATCGATCACAAGAACAAGATTCCAATAAGGGCTCATTTTAAGTTCGCAGTCGAGTCGTCAAGTTAGAGAAAACATTAACGAATTAAGAAATTTACCACTCTATGTTACGGGTCCTAAACATACCGTAGGCAAGTAATGTAGGCAACGGGAGCAGGCATTCAAGTATGAGTACAGTCCCGACCTTCCAATTGTGCAACTTGCGTTTCCGAAAAACGTGCACAATTGGGCAGTCGTGCACAATTAGGTCGTCGTGCACAATTAGGCAGTCGGACAAGATGGTACACATCCTTTTATACCTTTTATACCTCTGTCTCGATAGAATAAAATTATCGGACAACTACACTTTACATTAGGATCATGAGCGGGATGTAAGGGTGGCAGATAGCGTATTTTGCCATCATATTAACCTTTTGTGGCCCCTACTGGAGTTGTGGGGGCATTTAACTGCACCGAGGTGAGTCACTTCTGTTTGTTTGGTTTATGGACCGGGTACTCGAAATCAGGGACACTTTTCCAAAAAACAAAAACAATTTTGGATGGTTTTTTTCTAAAAAAATTCTTTGTCTTATTCACGGGAAAAATCCATTTTTGGGACTCTTTTCCGTGATAAAACCAAACAAACGTCCAATTTTTGGATTAAAATATTAGGCAAAATCAAAAAGCTTTCAGAATTAAACTACCTTATGTAAACCGCATGTTAAAACTTATACGCCCAACCTCCAACCTAATACAAAAAAGGTTAATAATTTATCATGTGCACATATGTGTACTCAATTGTGGCATTCCAATAAAGGTAAGCTTGCAGGATGCTATAATACAAATTTATTACACAATTAAGTAGATTTTCGATGCAAATTGCATCATGCATTTATCCTAAGCTCAGAAACAATAAGAATTGGACAGGTCATTTTTTCGAAAAAAAACTGTTAGTACAGTTTTGTTCAACTTGAAAAAATAAATTTTAAAATGTACTAAGAGTTTTTTTTCGAAAAATTGACCTGTCCAATTCTTATTTTTTTCTTCTTTTAGTAAACATTCTTATCAAGATAATAACCAAACCGGTTTATTTCATGAAGTCTCCGGTCATTAACCGGACAATACCACAGAAAACGACATTTTTTTGAAACTTATGTGAAACAAAGTTCAGGAACAAAATTTTTTTTTTGCTACCTTCAGCCATTGTCTATTTTTTTCTATATTTAACTGTGCCGTTTTGCTTATGTATTTTTTTGAAAATCTGAAATAATTTATGCCNAATAAATTTTAAAATGTACTAAGAGTTTTTTTTCGAAAAATTGACCTGTCCAATTCTTATTTTTTTCTTCTTTTAGTAAACATTCTTATCAAGATAATAACCAAACCGGTTTATTTCATGAAGTCTCCGGTCATTAACCGGACAATACCACAGAAAACGACATTTTTTGAAACTTATGTGAAACAAAGTTCAGGAACAAAATTTTTTTTGCTACCTTCAGCCATTGTCTATTTTTTTCTATATTTAACTGTGCCGTTTTGCTTATGTATTTTTTTGAAAATCTGAAATAATTTATGCCCTAAAATAAACTGTACGTGTCTTGTCAGGCATAGGCGATCTAAACGCTACGAAAACCGCGTTTGTCAAGCACAAGAGCGATCTAAAAGGAACGAGTTATGGAAAATTACTTACTTCATCAATGAACTCAAAATAGGGCGGATAAAAACGCTCGGGGGTAAAACAAGTTTGACGTCAATGCAACCGTTTCTGTCACCACGTTTCTTTTCACGTTGATTTAGATAGCAAGCAATTGACGTCACGAATAACGCGTCATCCCCCAATTCTAATGTACTGTCCTACTTTTAGTACCAAAAAATTTGACCTCATTAAAATTTTTTTGACCTTTTCAGAAAAAACGTGAAATTGACCCCATGAATTTGACCTCGCCAATGTAACACTACACCTGTGAGAAAAAAAAATATTACGTAATATCTGTCTAAAAAATTTTTTTGCTGGAACTGTCTAAAAAATACACGTTCGCGATTTATCAGAAAAAAGCGGTTTCGCGATTATTTTCAACACTATTTTTTAAGTATCGTTATTAATTGAATGCGTTTGTATTTTTCGGCTATTTAGATAATCTAATTTACAGTCCATGCACCCACAACGCGACACTTTCACTTAATCAAAACCTGTCGTGAAGTGGGCGTATTGTGAAATTTCCTAGAATTATACTGAAATCCGTTACAAAGTTTGATCTAAACTATCTTTTTTCATAGGAAGAACCCTCTGTTTCCCCTCGGGTATTCGTGTTAAAAATGTCACACATCATTTTTACTGGTGTTAAAAATGGAGATTTGAAGATCAAAATCATTGAATAACATTTTATTGAATAAAATTGTATTAAAATAAAATTGTATTGAATAAAATTGTATTGAATAAAATTTTATTCACTGATTTCGATCTTCTAATCTCCATTTTAACACCCGAAAATAGGTCGTTAGAACCAGCATTCGCGACTAATGTTTTGTAAAACAAATGGTTATTTTATAAAAAAAAATATAGAATGATTAACTCTGGGCCAAGAATCTTGGCTTTACCTTTGAGGGATAGAATATTACCAGCTTAAATTTCCGAAAAAAATATTAAATCAAATAGGTAGAAACTAACGGTAATTTAAAATTTATCGGGAGTATTTGATAGTAATCCCCACTATTTACATGTTATAACAATACTATACACCACCTGCGGCTTTATCGGATCACACTTCATCGGGCCAAAACCCTTTATCGAGTAAAAATCTGGAGTCAATTTTCCAGATACCCTGTTTACGCACTACGCCGTTATCGGGTCAAAAATTTCCTCCAAATTTCAAGCACCGAATTATACTGTTTGTATACGATTTTACTTTTGAAGATCATAACTATTAACTCAACTTACTCAAACAAAACGGCTGGAACTTTATGGTATGAAACAAGTTCATAGGCTATGCTGCATAGCCTATGCATCATAGCCTTAACCGGGTTAAATTAACCCCGTGAAACGTCAGTTGTGCGAAAACAATTCGTGCCGAAACGAAGTTTTACCGTACATTCTACGTAATTTTTCATTCGATGAAAGAAAACCCGATATTTTGGTATACTGAAAACTGGCCTATGTCTTAATCCTGACGGAATAATCAATAATATCTGGTTTCTTTACATTTGGTTTCATTAAATTATGCAAAATCTTACTTATAAGTATAAAATGATTGTGATTAAGGCACACTATTTTAACAAAATGAAACTCTCAAATTTATTGTACCCAGAGCTCGGTGCCCCGTTTATAAAAGCCATGACCAGGTTTGACTAAGTTCAGCCTATGAATGTTCAGGGAAGCTAAGCCAATAAAATGTTTGGCTTAAAAAAAGTTAAATTAGCCAAAGTTAAAGATTGGCTTACTTTTTGGTGAACAAAGCCAATTTATAATGCTAGCTTATATGGCTACGGGGACACTTTCAATCATATCCAGTTGTTATTTACTGATGACAAATTATGGCTTATGCAAACTAAAGTTAGCTTATTCACCATTTCAACATTCTATTTATGTTAACTAAACAACGACAGTAAGTTATTGGCTTATGTCACGCTCAGTACAACTGTAGTAAAACTGAGCCATGATTCATCCTGGCTAATCTGAATCAAACTAATACAAAACTTTTTTGAGGACACCGTCTGAATCTGTCTTTTTTTTTGAGCGAAAAATTCCGCCGAAAATTTCCATTTTCCCCTTTGCCCCACAAAAATAGACGGAATCCGACAGTGTTTTTTCACCTGGTTGAGCTTAGTCAAATTATACAGTATGGGCCCGCTGCTCCGGGACGTTCCGAAGCTTTTCGGTACTCCAGAATGACATTTTTTAATATTAAAAAAAAAGAATCCGGGTAAGTTCGACACAGCGTTTTTTTAACTCGGTTACATTTTTCGATTTTCGTTTTTTTCCGGTTTTCACATTTTTTTCTAGTGCCCGAAAATGAAAGAAAATGAAAAAATATGAATACCGCAAAAACTAAAGATCAAGCAAATCCATACATAGGAACCTCATATTTTTCATTTGCTTTCATTTCCGGTCACTTCCGGTCACTTAAAAAAAGTGAAAACCGGAAAAACCGGAAATCGAAAAATGTCATTCTGGAGTACCGAAAAGCTTCAGAGCGTCCAGGAGCACCGTGATGAGCCACCGTTGTCGAGCTCTGTTTCTATCACGTGTATTTCGTTTTGTTGACCTTTGCACGTCAAAGCATCTTCCGCACGTTTTACGGAAATCATTTAGATAATAGTAGAGAACATATTTCGGAGAGATCACCCATGGAAATTCCATATCCGTTAAATCCTTATTTTTGGCTGTTAAACAATCGCTATTTTGTACACTAAATCGAATTTAATTCCCTGTTAAGTAATAAATTTCGTACCAATGTTGTACCATGCCGGCATGCCGCGGCACTTTCTTGGCTTTATTAAAACCTTTGCTTTCTTAGTGCCNTTTTTTAATCTGTCTAGATAAAATGACACTTTAGGGATGAGTAAAGGGACATTTTCGATCATACTATAGTATGCATATATTTACATATGTATACATACGTATTATCATATGTACAGACTGTCCCGAGTTTAAAATTGTGCAGGCTCAAATTGTGCACGTTTTTCGGAAACACAAATTGCAAAATTTGAAGGTTGTGAGTCCGACTCGGTACTGTATACACCACCTGTCATTGGAACAAAACGATTGGAAAAAAGTGTTAACTTCCATAAATTTTGTTAACCTTAGTAGTGGGTCAACTGAAAGTGGAGATACGATGCGAACAGATTGTTATTTTTCATGAATTTTGTTAACTTTCGAGCATTTTGTTACCTAAAAGGTGTTAACTTTCGAGAAAAACCTCTATGCTACGATGGACACGTCTACTGGATTTTCCGATAGAAACATTCATAAATATATAATTGGGTCACCAATACATTTTTCAGCAAAACACTTCAACGTTGCCGCATCGCTGGAATATTTTTGCGTACACATACATGTACTTCACGAATTGTTAAATTTCAGTCATTTTTAGCTAAAAATAACGGCATAGACTACCGTATAGTACAAGACTGCGAAAATGGTCAACTCAAATTATTATTAATATGATTACAGTCCTTGATTTCATAACGGCCGTTTTCGGTTCCCGAAAAAATAATCACTTTTTTGAGGAAAAAAACGGCCGTTATGGGATAAACGGCCGTAATGGAAGCGCCCGGGCGCGCCCGTTATGGAATCAAGGACTGTAAATCATTATTTATTTTGAAGCTTAAAAGCTCTACTTTGAATTATTTCAGTCCAAAAGGGAAAATTTGGAAAATAACAAATTATAACGTGGAAACTGACCACTTTTTTGGTGGATTTTATTTGTCCCAATTATAGGGTAGCATAAAAATTTTATACATTAATAATTATTGGAGGAAGTTTACTCCATGTTAACTATTACAATTCGAAAGACGAAATTGTACTGATAAGGCGGGATACTGACAACGTGATACCCCATCGACTAAACAGGGTGTAGTCAATTTTTGGCCATGTCCGCTAGTTTTTAACAGTGGTCAATATTATTTTATATCGTTATATATTTTCAAAAAAATTGTGTGCAACATAACGGCGCAAGGCTGTATAGTTTAATTGCAGCACGCACAAATTTCTTGCATCTAATTTTTGCGTATTTTTCACAATTAAGTTCGAAAACATTATTGAGATTTAATTTGGCTTCAATTGCTGGCATCCTCACAGGATCGACAAAAATTAGACTAAAGGGCTAGTGAGGTCTTAAGTCTAAGGTCAGTATTGGTGACACAGCAGTATCGAAAAAAGACCAGAACGAAAAATAAAAATTCAGACAATACAATTCTTCCGACAAATTTTGAACAAAAAATGCAACGTACTTTAATTGTATAGTTTCCGAATACATACATGTGTATGTGTCCGAACTAACGGGTATTTTTTGGAAACATCTTGATTATCAATTTTGTCACGAAAATGTCGGGTATAATGTTCTAGTTGACAGAAATTCTACCAAAATAACGTGGCCACGCGGCTCGTCATGCGACCAGAACTTCAAAATTAGAAGTGTGGAGCTGTATTAGAACTAAAAAAGCGTTTGTCGATCTTGCCCATTTAGAAATATCTCGAAATCTGCTGAATTGAGATTATAACGCGATGACATGGTCGTATTATTACTGCTGCAGTCGCATTTTAAAGTTTCCTCAAAAAAGCAGCACCACGATCGCTTGAATATTTGCCGTTTTTAACCATGAGAGCATTTTTTAATATAAATATAAAAANCATATATAAACATATGTATACTTACGTATTATCATATGTACAGACTGTCCCGAGTTTAAAATTGTGCAGGCTCAAATTGTGCACGTTTTTCGGAAACACAAATTGCAAAATTTGAAGGTTGTGAGTCCGACTCGGTACTGTATACACCACCTGTCATTGGAAGTTAACAAAACGATTGGAAAAAAGTGTTAACTTCCACAAATTTTGTTAACCTTAGTAGTGCGTCAACTGAAAGTGGAGATATTTTGCCTATTTTTTGGTTCAGTTTGTACACAACATGACTGACCGGTCCTTAAGTTCGAAAACATTATGGAGATTTAATTTGGCTTCAATTGCTGGCATCCTCACAGGATCGACAAAAATTAGACTAAAGGGCTAGTGAGGTCTAAAGTCTAAGGTCAGCATTGGTGACACAGCAGTATCGAAAAAAACCAGAACGAAAACAAAATTTCAGACAATACAATTCTTCCGAAAAATTTTGAAAAAAAAATGCAACGTACGTTAACTGTATAGTTTCCGAATACATATGTGTCCGAACTAACGGGTATTTTTCGGAAACATCTTGATTATCAATTTTTTCACGAAAATGTCGCGTATAATGTTCTAGTTTAGAGAAATTCTACCAAAATAACGTGGCCACGCGGCTCGTCATGCGACCAGAACTTCAAAATTAGAAGTGTGGAGCTGTATTAGAACTAAAAAAGCGTTTGTCGATCTTGCTCATTTAGAAATATCTCGAAATCTGCTGAATTGAGATTATAACGCGATGACACGGTCGTATTATTACTGCTGCAGTCGCATTTTAAAGTTTCCTAAAAAAAGCAGCACCACGATCGCTTGAATATTTGCCGTTTTTAACCATGAGAGCATTTTTTAATATAAATATAAAAAATTAAACATTATGTTTAAATTTTTATCAGTTTCTAAATAAACACCGACGAACGGATAAGTTAGAGGTCAAGCGGAAAGATTTAAGCGCAGTCCGCGCCCGCAAGAATTTTCAACTGCAGCAAGAATTGTCCAACGATTGGAGTTCAACCTACTGAATTACCGGCTAATTTTGTAGTTTAACCCGTCATGTCCGGTATAGTCTATACCGTATAGATACAAGATGTCTGATACCCGAAGTCATAATTCCTTTTTTTCTAAATTTCAAACATTTTCCAATGGGCGGCCCATTATGGGCCGAGCAAAAAGATTAGAGCCTACCCGCCGAGTACTACCCGGTGTACACTTTTTTGTAAGCCTTTTGCTGCACTCTAATTAAAACTTTTAGGGAAATTATGTTTCCACCAAGGTTAAGACTAATAGTGGCACAAGTTAAACTTGAACAGTCATGCGCATATTGGGTAGCTAGCTGCTCATTTTCACTTTATTTATCAATGAAAAGAGAACGGCTTGTGATAATAAAAACGGACAACGGATTTGAAATCAAAATTTTTTTTCACGTTTTTATATGGGAGAAGAATATTTTTTTTAGAAAAATTGTGTTTACGTTTGTGTTCGTGGAGGACGAGGGTTAAGGTTGAAAATTGCCCCAGTAAGAGAAGAAGAACAGGGCTGCAAAATAAAATAATAATCAACAAAATCCGTTCATTGTTTGGCGCGCTAGAGCAAATTGGGTAGCCAGCTACCCCAGATGCGCATGAGTGTTATAGTAAACTCGATGCGCATGACTGTCAAGTTATTATTGAATAGTTAACTTGTAGATAAAACTGTTTACCTGAAAGTTGTCGGTCCCTAAAGTGCCCGACTGACCCTGTTTTTTATTTTATTAAATTAGGTTATTTTCATGCGGGTTTATTGCTGTAGAAATTCAAAACAATTTGTTCGAGATGAATAAATTATAGAAAATAGCCTGTATTAATTTTTAACAACAGTATTGATGTAACTGATTCGTTTCAACCATAGTAACGGGGTCAAGAACTTTCTTCAACTTTGAAAATTAAGACGATTAGAACGTTTTTCCTATTTTCGACGTTTAGAATTCGTTAAGAATTCGAAATTAAAACTCTTTCATCGTAGTCAGTTTGCGTTGAATTTCATAATTAGTAGAGAAAAAATGATTCAGAATATGCGTTCGAGTATGAAAATCGTACACGAACGATGAGTGATGTAATAATTAATTTATTCTTAATTAAAAGTTATTAGCAAGTGTCATTTATCAAATTGACCCGAGCTAAACTTCCATGAGTTATGACTCATAACTCATGGAAGTCATAACTTATGAGTCATGAAGTATGAACCAAACAATATCCCAAACGTTAACAGCTGTATTGAACATCACTATTTTTAGATTCTCCAACGTGGGTAGTTATTTAAGTGATCAGCGCTGGAGACTGGTAAGATCTTGCGACAACTAAAAAGCCAGTGGTTAGAATAAGCAGTTTGAAATCTTACCGGTCAATTCTGGTTTTGGCTCATGGCCACGGGAGCGCCTCTTTTGGTACGCGCGATCTTTTTGTACCTTAAGCTTGAATTGGTACTAGAACTTCTTTTAGTTCTTAAATTTATTCGGGTACTAAAACTTCTATTGGTACTAAAAATTCTTTTGGTAGCAATGCTTCTTTTGGTACTGGCTTAGTACCAATGGAAGTTTTTCTACCGAAAGAAGTTTAAGTACCAATAGAAGTTTTAGTACCAAAAGAAGTTTCAGTACCAAAAGAAAATCTAGTGTCAAAAGAATTTTAAGTACCAAAGGAAGTTTTAGTACCAAAAGAAGATTCCGTACAAAAAGACGTTTCAATACCAAAAGAAGTTTTAGTAGCAAAAGAAGCTTTCAGTACCAATTGAAGCTTCGGTACCTAGAGATCGCGCGTACCGAGGCGCTCTCGAAAACGGGTATTTTGTAGTACAGTCCTCAGTCCCACAACGGCCGCCTTCAAGGCCCAAAAAACGCGGCCGTTGTGGGATCGCCGGCCGTTGTGGGACTATCAGACCGGCCGTTGTGGGACTGAATAACCTTTTTGATATCAAAACCCTTTTCATAATATGAAATCGTTTATTTTATTTTATTNAAGTTTGATTTGGATACCCTTATCTGCCTTTAATTGACATACCCTTACTTGGCAGCGAATTTTTTTCGTAAAATGAAACCTACCCTTACTTGGCGCCCACCTACCCTTACTTGGCGTTCCTACCCTTACTTGGCGTGCCCTTACTTGGCGCTCCCCCTGTAAAACTTCTTTTAGTTATAAAACTTCTTTGGGTAATAAAACTTCTATTGGTACTAGAAGTTCTTTTGGTACCAATGCTTCTTTTGGTACTGGCTTAGTACCAATAGAAGTTTTAGTACCAAAGGAAGTTTATGTACCAAAAAAAGATTTCGTACCAAAAGTCGTTTCAATACCAAAAGATGTTTAAGTACCAAAAGAAGTTTAAGTAGCAAAAGAAGCTTTCAGTACCAATTGAACCTTCGCTACCAAGAGATCGCGCGTACCAAAAGAGGCGATCTCGAAAACGGGTATTTTGTAGTACATCGAAGGGGACGGCGTGGCGTGCGATCGCAACTCAACGGGTCGGGTTAAGATGTGGCTTTTCTGGTTGCATTCAGTATACGTAGAATAATTTGTAGCTTTAGTATCCTGGGATTTTTCCGGTCGTACACAAAATTCGATATGTAGCTTCAAGAAATCTTCGGGTAATTAAGCTCCGTTTATACCATTTAGCCAAGCTAAATTATCCCCGATACTTGTGCGATAGTTCTAAACAATTACTACATTGTCACTAAATGTGTTTAACGTAGGAAAACTCACCGGAACCTTATACCAAATATTCCTCTGATAAGGATGCGTTTTATTTTTGTCTCAAAATTGAATTAAAATTGATAATGTCGTGGTTTTCCAATTTAATAATATCGTACAGATAGCTTTCAAAAAACCGTTAAAAATTTAGCAGTTCAGTTGCCCTAAATTAACAAAAATTGCCCTCATCAACAAAATTTTTCTCTGATAATCGTTTTAACCCGCATTATTTTATTTGTTTAATAATTTATTACATAAAACAATTATATTTTTCGATATATATTTTTCTGATGCACAGTTGTTAAACATCATGCACAGCCCTCAAAACACATCGATGTATACCAACTGAAAATTTCAGTATTATACAAACTGAAAACTCCGATGAATTGCAAAAAAACCTCAAAAATAAAAGGATACACCAAATTCTATAACATCAATTATATTTGGTGCATAAAAGATGTAATTCAAACTTGAGTTCATACCGTTTCGTTTGAAACCCCTACGTGGTGATCACCAATAAATTATTATAAGAAAAATCTTATTATAAGAAAAATATATTAATCAGTTCTCTTAACAAAGTTGGGTTATATTGTTAATAACTGATAAAAATCTTGAAATAGGAAAAAAATTCCTAGGGTACCGGATATCGCCGCTGTGTGTATCCGGTGAACACCACGAGCGCGGAAACCTGCTAGATAACTGCGCAGGAGGTGTACAATCCAATCCTAATGTCATGTTTTAGATGGCCGTAATGATTTACGGCGTAATCGTGAGTTAATTAATGTAGCAAAACGTACTGATATGTCCCCTATAGAGAGTCTTATAATTTAGCACTTTTAAACTAACTTCGTGTATGATACATTTGCTCATGGTGCTCTAACGGATTCTACTTTACTGATCTAATTTAGTTAAACGGTTTACTTTCGAGCATATAGATTTCACAACTTCTAAATTATTTTTTTGAAAATGGAAATCATTCTATCTGAATTTCAACAAAGTGTCAATTAGCGAATATCAACCTTCACGGTTAGTTAGTAAAAAAACTGAATTGCAATATTACTCAGTAGGCCATAATAGGTGCGTTCAGTACGGCCAAATACCACCATGGTATACCACCAGTTAACGCCTCGAAATGGGCGCATACCGAGCCATATTCGATTTTTCACGGTTGTTAACGTGATAAAATGCCGGCATTCCTTCCTACACTACCCGTGTTGTTAAAATCCCTTCACCGGAATACACCGCAAACTCGAAATCGATTCCACTGTCTAAATTTTGACGATTCTCAACTGGGTATAAATTCGACAAGGCCAAAATATAGGTCACAGACTTTGCGTACATCACGCTCCTCGTAGGCGCGGTTGAAGGCGCTCAAGAGTATGAGGTATGAGCCGACCTGAATCGAGAGAGAGACCATTTCAGTTCAAAAAATTCCTCGCGAAAAGAAGAGACTATTTTGAGCAAAAAACACAAAAAAAGAACGAAAAAAAAAGTTGTCACAAAATAATAACATAATTTTTTTTAATACACCAAAAAGTAAAATGGCGTCAAACGTTGCAACCATTCTTGATTATTGTCTACATGATTTTATCTTGTCCGAATTGACGGGAGTTGGCAGCGAACAACAGGTAAATAGATCACTACCGGGGTTAAACACTGTACGGGCGCGAACCAATGGGTTTTTTTTTCTTTTGTTTTTCTTTTGTTTAATTTTAAATGATGAATTAGATAATGTAATTATGTTGCCTTGTTGCACATCTCGATACGAACGCCCCGGCGGCTGGAAGGCAAAACGCCCTTTTTTCAGCGGTTTCGAGTTTTTAGCATTATGTTCACCTTGCTCATGACTTTATAAGTTAGTAATTAACTAACTACACCGGAGAATAGTAATTACGAGAGGCCTTCATAAAAGCGGGATTTTTTATAAGTTGACTGATTTTTTTTTCGTTTTTCCATTTGTTCTTTAGAGAAATGAAAACACTGAAGTCGAAGATTGAGTCGGAACAATTCAATTAACTTATAACAAAAAATCCCGCTTTCATGAAGTATTCTCGTTATAATGAGTATACTTACACCTACAGCCTGTAGGCTACAGGATATACCAGTTTAAAGCAAGGTGAAACGGTCAGATAAACCGAGTTTGTGAAGATTTTCAATATGGCATCATAAGGGCTTTTTGTCAAGATAACGGTCTAATGAAATGTAGACAAATTTTGAAAGCAACTTATTTATTCGCCCAAATATAAAGTGATTCATAACTCTAATCATTTTTCCAAATTAATATAGTTTTTATCAGGAAGCTTGATCACTCTATACGGTAGAACTAAAAAAATAATGAATAGAGCCGCGTCATTTCCGGAAAAAAAAAATTATAAAAAACAAAACACAATTTAGACTTATATTAATCATTAATCATCATTATTATCAGCACTAGTTCTTTTTGAGGGTGGAATAATGTAGCGACACCACACTGAGTTGAACTACGCTTAAGTAACTTCAACGTTTACAGTATACCGCACTAGATTTGTTAATTTATAACTCGCAAAGGTTCTTTTGGAAGCACCGAAACGGTTTTTCTATTATAAATTGTGGTTTCTAACTATAAGTTTTCGTCTTAAAATTTTAATTACGTACCTTAAAATAACCCTATGGCCACCCTTGACCATCCAAGTGGTCGATTTGACTAGAAAATGATTTTTTTTTTCAATTTTACCCTAATTACGCAATTACTTTATTATGATTTGTCTTAATTCAATACATTTAGAACGGCATGGGCGGAAGTTCAATAGCGATCAGCGGCATTAACTCCTCGGGATCAACACTGTCATGTTCAACATCGTATTATCAAGGCCAATCATCGCCTTCGTACGGGTCCGAGTCGTACGGCTCCGGAACCTCCGACTACGATCCAATCATTGAAATTGACCGACCATCGGTCATCGTTCGAAACGAGTTTTACAAGCATTGAACGCGCTTTTGTTTTAATTTGATGAGAAAATCAATACTTCTCCTGCAACTACACTTACAATGTACATATCAATCCAAAAAAGACATAAAAAACTATCTTGCTTCATTTCTATACAATTCTGTTTTTCATACGGTGTGATTTTTTCAAGCGCCATACAACTTTGTTGTCAGACAAATCGTATAAGCTTCCTCTTAACCCTCAAAGAGAACAGGTTTCCCCCTGAGAGTTAACACATATAAATTTATGCAAAATTAAAAATAATTTATACTCAAACTAGTCTAACGCTACGAAAATCACGCTGTATACTCCTGTTACCTTGCCCTTGTAGTTTTTAGAGTTCATAAGTTTTTTTTAACTCATGTGTACCAAAATGCTCATATTGATTTTTTTGGATTTAGTCGTCGTTTTTGAACTGTCGGCTGAAAGCACTCTTTTCTGAACTTTAGTTACCTACATATTATATATTTCTATGATGCCTCCTGTTTAAATATTACTTAGATTGTACCACAGATGCTAATTTAACTCTCATGGGACCCATGTGTTTATCTGGGCGCGGAATGTTTTCCTTTTTTATACGAAAGCATTGCTTTCCTCAAGTTTTACTAGTTTGCTATTTATAGTCATTACTTGACAAATAGGTTGCTCTTCTGTAAGTTTTTTTGCAATCTTTAGGTGTTATATAAACAAATCGACTTCTTATGAAAAATAAATTTCATTATTAAAAGTATTATTTGATTCTATATCTGAAACAAGGCAGGAAAAATGAACCAGACCAGTTATTATCGAAATAATAACAGAGATTTTATTTTTATTATTATTTGTTTTAGTTTTTACTTAAAAGTCGATTACGTTCTTTGGTGTTTGTGTCAAAAAAGGTCCTCAAATAACTACTTTTCTCAAAAACGAGTCGTCAAAGAACTTCGTCAAAAATTTGACGAACATACTTATGCAATTTTCAATAATTTTTTCGTCAAAAATCGCAGTCAAAACTTTGGGTGATTACTTTTATTTTTCAGCTTTCGTCAAATTTTTGACGAATTTTTGACGAAAAACTTGATGAAGTTTTTGTTCAAACTTTCGTCAAATTTTTGACAAAGTTTTGTTGCGAACGTTCTATTTGATTTTTTTGTTAATTTTTTCGTCAAGTTTTTGACGAACTTTTTTTACAAATCTCCATTTGTAATTTTTTAATACTTTCGTCAAAATTTTTTCATTTTAATTAATTTTTTGGTGAACTTATTCTTTTGGCTAAAGTCTTTGACGACTTGTTTTTGACGAAACTATATTTATTCGACGATTATGTTTTTGACGAAAGCAATATTGCCTGGTGATTGTTACAATTGACAGTTTTTGTCATGTTTTTTGTAAGGAAATAACAGTACAGAAGTTTTCATGAACATAATTGAAGAAAGTTAAGCACTATGCCATTATCTTTTTATTTTTCATTCTGATTCATTTTCAAAATTTGGATTTGAAAGAGAACGGCGCGCCGCGGCGCGTGTACCCTGTGTACCACATATGTCGTAAATTATCATATACACATAAATTATCATGTACTAGTATAGTATAAGATATTTGCTGGTTTTTAAAAAGCGAGTCTTAATCACCAATATCAGTGACGTCAAGTACAATATTTCTCATGAATTCAGCAATTTGACATTTATTGAAATCTTTTTCAGCAAAAAGAATCACGGTCAGGATTTAAGACGACAAAAAGGTCGAAGTATGAAATTTCACAATTTGAGTTTGATCGTATCAAGAACTCTTCATTATAAGTTGTTAATTTAGTTTTTTTGATGGATTAGATTTGTTCAGTAACCTTTATAAACAAAACATTTGCTGGTTTACAGAACGAATATTTCAATTTGCAGAAAATGAAGAATGAGTCATTTTTGTCCGGTCAAACTGGACTTAAGGAAAAATTCTCATTTTATAAAATTGTGTTATTTCTCAACTTTAGTAGACCAATGCTAATTAGTTTGGATGGACGCACCCGATTCTGCAATCATTAGCAAATTCCATTATGGAAACCACATTTCGGTTATGCGCAGTTATCATCAACCCACTATTATTGAACGTGGGCATTTGTTGACCTGATTGGACACTGACACCACCTAGCTGTGTAAACACTACCAAGGAGGGCTTAAACTAAAACAAGAATTTTTGGTTTCGACACTGCCGGGAGGAGTTCACAAGAAAAGTTTTTCGGTGTCTAGTATATAATAATTGTAGTTTATGTAACGAAATATTGCTTGTCCATAGCTTGCATTAGGAACAATTATGTCCACTCG
>SCLG01000121.1:122951-137076 GCA_004367875.1 Oikopleura albicans
CGTAGTTATCGGGCACATTGAGTAGTTAATCCGTCTACGCAGTGCGCACTTACCTAGACGGGAATACTCCAAATAACAATTTTGTGGACTCTTTTTGTTCATTTTTTCTAACTCTACTACTACACCTCCTATGGGCTTATCCGGCGCCTTTGTACAACCACTTTACTCAATTGTTGGTTTATCTGGCCGCTTTTTTCCTCAAGCCACCTTTTTTTCATCCAAATATGGGTTGAACTTCTAATTCTTCTAAAATCTAAAAATGGTTCCAATGAAATGGTTCCAATGTTTCATTTTTTTCTCTAAGATATGATTTTTCTCTAACTTATGAGATTCAAGCGTATTTATAAGGTTTCGTTATTTAATAAAACAATGAGTTATATTATCGAATCTAAAAATTTTCCGGCCGGTTTATAATAAAAATTTGGTATTTCGCAATTCTCCGCTCGTGCTGTTATCGGGCGGGTCTGTCATTGGCTAATGACAATTTGGTATTGCGCAATTCGCCGCTCGTGCTGTTATCGGGCGGGTCTGTCTTTGGCTAATGACATTTTGGTATTGCGCAATTCGCCGCTCGGGCTGTTATCGGGCGGTTTTTTTGTGCATATTTTCCCCCTATTCCGCCTACGCCCTGCGCAGTTATCGGGCGCCCGATCAAGGTTTTTTGACGCGAAACCCGCTCGATAACTGCGCACCCGGTGTATTTGAATGAAAAGTACCCTTCCAAAATACCCTAACTGCTGCGCGCCCGGATTTACTACGTAGTGGCGCGCCCGGTTGCGCTTTTTGGCGCATTTTTCGTCGCTTCGCTTTAGATATAGGTAATTTATTGTACGAAAATAATTCTTTGTGTATTTATAGACTTGTTTATAAAGTTGGGTGTTTATGAAAAAGGCGCAGCCGGGTGCGCAGCAGTTAAATGGATTGAAATTAATGGGGAAAACTGAGATGTGTACCATATTGATCCAACCCGGCACGCATCTGTCAAATTATTTCTCATTTTATTCGATAAAGTAAACAGTTTGATAACAGTAATTTATATAGTAATACCAGTTTCTTAGTATCGCTAGAGAACAATTTTCGGACGAGACAAGTTTGTGAACAACTCCTATGTCTCCTCCTTAACTTAAAAACAAATATTGCTATGAATAATAAAATGTATAAAATTAAAGGCTATAATTTACAGCACTAGAATTGTTTTTTTTTGCACAACAACGAAATATCATATTAATCAAAAATAGGGGGTTTACCGATTTAGCCTCTGTAAATTAGAATTAATTTTTGTACATCAAATTCCATTCTAACTTGTTTGGTTCATAACCATATATAATTTTACTATTTTCTTCGTTTGTATGATTATTGCAAATGCCATACTGTACATAATTACGATTAGTTGAAGCTTTATAATCTTTCATTAACTGTCTTAAAATATGTTCGCGATTTTTATCTGTTTCAGAATCCGATAATCGCGTAAAGTTTAAATATTCTAAGACCGACTCAACAGGGTAATCGAAAGTTATAAAGTCTTGGTAGTATTTTCTATATACTTCTTCAAGTGTTCGTCTAGAGACGTTTTGAAAATACCATTGAGATTGATGAACTGTTTGACTTGCGCTTGTATGATAATGAGGTAGACTGATCAGTGATTCAAATGAGTGATATATCACTTACACCACCTACCTGCTTAAAGTAACACTATTCGCTTAAAGTAACAGTTTTTTGGTTCATTTTGGTGTTACTTTAAGCAGGTAGGTGGTGTACTTATTTTTAACTTATTTTTTTCTCTCAAATATAATTTCATTAATGCACCAAAATGATGTCTGTATACTGCCTTACATCGGCGCAATTGGATAAGGTCAAAACCATAAATGTTCGAAACCATTAAAGGTCCAAACTGAAAAAGGCCGAAACACAGAAAAGGCCGAAACCTGAAAATGTCGAGTTCGACCTTTTCTGCATTTCGACCTTTCCAGTGCTTCGACCTTTTCCGGTTGCGCCGTTACATCTGTAGCAGTGATCGGAAAAATATTATTGCAAAAAATACCATAATTTTCGTGGCACTAACTTAGTGCCAACAATAGTGTTTTATTTGAACCCCCGTGTGCCTTGTGTTCAAATTTAAATGTTTGAAGAGGAATTGCGTTTCGTTCAAAACATCTTCAAGATGCAAAATATAATCGTAGTTGAATTGACAAGGCGAACAAGTCCAATATGAACTTCGCCAATGTCGATTGAAAATACTTTCGTCGCCGGCCGCAACAAATCTCAAAAATGCTTCAAAGGAAACGGCATAGCCAGTTGAAAAATTATGAGATTTCTGCTCAAATATGGATGAAGCATCTCGATAGATGTCAAATTTCGGGTTTTTCATTTTGCCCGTTCTTTTCCACGCTCTGAATTTGTCACTCCAGGCGGCGAAAAGTCGCGCAAACGGATGTCTTGTGTTCATTATTCGAATTATGTCCTCTGGCACCTATAATGATTTGAATTTTTTAAAACGTATTGTATACAGTAATGGACGTTAATTTTGAAACTTTCGTAGGATAAAATAAATAAAGATATAAAAACGCACAGATGTAGAGTTTATATTTCTCAGAGCGACAAGAAATACATTACTTCGTTGTGGTAACTGTGTGCGGTAGTATATCCTATACGACCCGGTCCCGTACAATTAAGATTTTTTTCGCTGAGCATACTGTATTTAATTATTGTGGGCATATAGGGTCTATTTATTTGAAAATTGTTTCGGCCATATTTAAGAACTCAAAAAGTTAGTAAAAGTTATAAGGTGAAAATAAAATTGACCTTCGAAAAATTCTAGACTTTTTTATGAATTTCATTCTCACATTTTTTCTTACTAACTTTTTGAGTTTTACAACACGGCCAAACATTTTCAAACATTAATAAATAGGTCCTATAGGCCCACAATAATTAAAAACAGTATGCTGAGCGAAAAAAATCTTAATTGTATGGGACCGGGTCGTATGAGATACGGCTAATATATGTAAAAAAGTAAAATAGTAAAAAAAAGGTCGGATCAATTATTTACTTTTACTACCTTGTAGTCCGAAAAGTACCGTCCATCTATTGCCAAGTTTTTCATTAGAGCAAAAATTTTCGGCGATTTTTCAAATTCTGAAGGTATGTTTGAAATAAGGAAATTGTTCACGAATGCATCATCCACTGTTGTATAGTTTTTTAAACGTCGAGTTAGGTAATTCATCTCTTGAAACCGATGCCGCGCGCCAAACGCGCGTTGAAAACTTGTGGTTCCGCATTTTAGCGGGAAACATCCAATCATTTTATCGTATTTAAACACAAAAACATTTCGATCATCTTCTTCCTGTCCCGGTATATTTCCACCAGATGGTGGATTACATTTTTTGTTATCGAGAACCATCCAACTAAATTTATCTCAAAATTAAATATTCTTGAACCTTTACCAACATAAACGAATTTGATATCATGAAAAAACAGTTTTACATCTATATTTATTTCATCATTTATTTGAGACTTCCATTGTAGCATAATTTCATTTATTGGGTGGTTCCAATTGAGGAAAAGAATGGTGTAGTGTATGGTTTTTATTGTCCATGTTCTTCGGGAAACTACATAGGTGAAACTCGTCGCCGATTACATGTGCGTATGTTAGAGCATAATAGGTTACGGGATTCAGCAATTTTCAATCATATTCAAAGTTGCCCTGTTTACCAAGAACGTCTAAATAACATATGTATTAATNAATGGGAGCCCGTATTCAAACAAAATGTTATTAACGCACTGTATTATAAAAATATTCTAGAACTTATATTTACTCTGTAAATTATTTGTGTATTTTTTAGTTAGTCGCAACTTCTTTGAAAATGGCGTAATGCCGAAATATCAGAAATAAATGAAATTATGTTACATCTATATATTACAGTCCTGGTCTCCAAAACCGGTGTTTTTTTGTTTTGTCAATGCCTCCGAACCGGCTGGTCTTCGAAACGGTCGAAATTCTAGCAACAACTGTCAGAACGCTCCTTGTTCGAAAATATGGCTAGTTCGATTTTTACCTTTTTTAATCGCCTATGGTGTTTTTGGGAAATCAGGGCTCATACTTGATCTCATAACTTCAAGTAGAAAAAGATGTATATAATATACAGTATATTTGAAAAACCCATTCTGTACACTAGTGGCAATACTCGTTCAGGGAGCCTTAAACCGAACACTTACAATGTTTTACCTTTTATCGGTGAGATTGTGGATATTTCGGTGGAAATTTAGCATGGTTTCAAATGAAGATCCATTCGTTTTCAAATCATTTATAACAGAAATTGCATCACATGCTCTTTTTCGTATCTGAGCACGACGTAAAAATCTATTTTTCATCTCGCTCATCATTGTAATCTTGAGATCATTGTCCGTTTGGAATACCGCGACTTCGCCCAATTTATCCTGGATAGTTTCTTTCATTTTTACATGTGAACTTAGTAAACCAGCCAAGATTTGGTCCGCATCTTCGATATTTTTGAAAAACTTTTGACCGATAACTTCCGCCTGGTTAAATTTTTTTGACAAACTTAAAATAAGTTATATCTCCTTACATATAATAAGGGATCACAGCTGGGATTTTGATCCGATTTTCAAATATCTCTCATTTATCGAGACGGTTTTGATAGTACTAGTAAAACCCCCCGTTCGTGGTTAACTACGCGGTTTGAAGTTAAAATAGTTTCAAAATTGCCAATTTGGACATATGCACCAAAACGAAGATAATTTTATACGAAAACAAACATTACTTTTTAAACAAAATGGCTTTTTAATTTTAACCACGTTCATAACTCGCCCCATTGAAATGAATATCTCGGTTGACCAGGGTAAAATTCTCTGTTAAGTTTTTCCAGTATGGACTTGTCTTCATTGTGTTTGTTTTTGATGAGCGAATTTGTGTACCAATTTGTTTTAAATATACTGTATAAAATTAAGATACAAAATAATATTATGACAATCAACCGCCGTAAAACTTCTTTCATTCAGTCATTTAAAGTATTATTTTTCTTGTTGCGGTAGTGTTGTGTTCTATACGAAGTTGTATCATTATGAATGCCCCGCGGCAATCACCCTGAGAAAGTAGTTCACGCACACTTTCAAAATTTAACTCATTAACATCGTGGTCTATGCGGCATAGAAAGCGTAAAAAAGACATGACTTTTTTTGCCAAAAAAACATGTTTTTAGTCAAAAGAAAAAAAAGACTGAAGTATAACTTCGTAAGCTAATGGAACAACTGCCACTTAATTGCGCAGGCCGTAGGTGGCCATGGAGAAACATAAAGGATACAATTTCGCAATGATATTATAAAATATTTCGAAAACATGACGAAATACGTTTATGCGTTTATATCTATGGTACACAGTAGATGTGCACACAACGCGAGACTACCCCTTTCAAAAAACCGTCGCGTTGTGTGCACATCTACTGTATATGTATGGTCTCAAACTACGGAACACCAAATAAGGGACATAATTAAAATTAAGGACCGGTCACAGGCATTGTTTACAAAAATAACGAGGTATAAAAACGCTCATGGAAACCACCAGAAACATTCAACTGCACAACTATTTTTTTGTTCATTAGAAGAAAGTTCACCGCAAAAAATGGTGGCATTTCCGGCACCATAATTGTTGCCGTTGAACTTGGGGAACGCGCTGAACTTGACGAAGTCAAAATTTCCGAGGCGAGGTTAATCATATTAAACCTTGCGCTATTAATTTCGTTTTTTTGGCAGAATGATTTAAATTTGGAAACGCTTTTCTTGGTAAGACAGATTTTGGATAACTAATCTAGAACGAAAATTATAGAAAAATTCAGATTTGTTGACCTTGGAATTNTTCGACCCTTAACAGTTTTTCAATTTGTAGCATTACTCTCCGTTATGTCATATAATGTCGGCGTTTCGAATGTACCATCCGGTAATGTTTCGTAAAATATGTGTGGTGTCGGCGTTTCTGGAACATCAGCCTCGAATGGCCGCCACAAAAATTGTTTCAATGGGTGGCTCATTGAAAAAATCAGAGTTAATAATATCATAAAAAATTCAATTTGACTTTGAATTCATGGTTTTAATTTGAAATTAAAAAAAATCCGACATTATATTGACTTTGAAAAGTCTGCCACCAAACCTTTGTTTTATGGTGACAAATTTTCAAAATTTAAAAATAAAATGCAAAAATTATTTTAGTGTAAAACAATGAGGAAACACTTGAAATATTGACCAAATTAATCCCTTCATTATAAGTTAAATTTTTGTCAATTCAGTTCCGCCTTCACTAATCTTTGTTTATACTTGTTTGTCAAGTTATTTTGTGTCTGAGAGAAACTTTTTTTCTTTATATTTAATTTGCAAAATGACAGTACGAAAGCATTGGATCCTTTTGCAATGCTTGTGAATCACATCAAGAGTGTGAATTCTAAATAGTCCCAATTAAGATTTCCAATTTATACAGCATAAACAAATTGAAACATTAATGTTGCACAACTATGATGGTGTACTGCATAAAAATTCTACTGCGTATTGTGTCAATCCATATAAGATTCCATCGTGGATCTTTTAGAAATATAAAGGTTTATAAAAATACGTCTAAACAGTTTCAAATCAAACTTGATCATCCGTATGTACGCATTCGGACAAAACATAGCCTAAGTATGTACCGTGCTGCCAAGTGTCAATTGTTGAACATTTTTTTGGAAAACATTTAACTTATGATATACACGGGTGTCTCATGTTAAGGGACACCAAGTTAAGGGATAGAATTCAAATTAGGGGACAGTTTTACCAAACAATTCAAATTAAGGGATGGATTTTGTCGAAAAAGGGTTTTAAAAGTTCAAATTAAGGGACAAAAATTCAAATAAGGGGACAATAGTGGACTTTGGTCAAAAAACCGTCCCTTGTTAAAAGCGCTCGGAACCCTGAAACGCTTTTGTTGATTTTTTGAACGTGTTAAGCAGTTCATAATAACCGTTTATTATATATATTGTAAATGGTTTAACAGAACATCTTTAGGCACATTACCTGTCGATTACCATTATAATTTTGCTCGATTATGCATTGATGATGGTTCGACGGATCAATAATCGGCAGGAGGTGTTGCCAACACCGTGTTGGCAAGAACGTGTTGTATTGAGATTAGTTTTCATCAACTATTTTTTTCGTAGTACATCCTTTTTATTGAATGATACTGAGACGGTATATACAATGAGGCTATTCTTCGTATATTTTGACCATATTTTATTTGATATCGAGTAAAGTATGATACAGAATAAAATGTTCTCAGCAGTTTTATACAAAAATGGCCATCTTGATTTTATCCTGATGGCCTATTTTAATAAGACGCGGAGAACCAATAATGCAGTAGATAAGATTGGCCCGATAATTAAGACCGTGAAAATGAAGCGGAACTGACTCCGCTTCACCCTTCCCCACGTTTATATTTTTTTAGGTAACGCTAGAGTGAAAATATTATTGTACAAAAATTTTGACAATGCATTTTATATGCATATTTTTGTACTACCCACCCCCAATTCAAAATAATTAAAAAATTGACATAAAAGTTTATCTTGCAAAGTGATCATTGACTAATTATTCTTTCACTGATATTTTTTATATATTTTTATTTAGCCTAACACCGGAATGTCATTTTGCAGTGCGCGCGTATGTGAATTTGCAGGCCACGTATTTAAACGATTAGAACCTTCGGTGCATAAAATTATTTTTAAACCTTATTTTTTTGATTTGGGGTTAGCGAAGTCCCAATTTTCGTTTTTTTCTTTTTTTTATGTTATCAATGAAAAAATAAAAGTACGTGGCTCGTTTGGAATCCTTCGGGGATTATAATGCGTGAATGGTGCGTTTCAGATGAACTTGCGTGAACAAAAAATATGATCACAAGACAGGAATGTTATTCTTCGTCTTTTTTTTTCTTTTAAAAGTCTTGGGTGGAAGCATTCTCTATAAAATTTGACTGGTATGGCTCGAGCGGTAAAGCCATTTCTCTTCGGTTGCAGTTCTTTAACTTCAGTCACCAGTGAGACGGTATATAAAATGAGGCTATTCTTCGTATATTTTGACCATATTTTATTTGATATCGAGTAAAGTATGATACAGAATAAAATGTTCTCAGCAGTTTTATACTAAAATGGCCATCTGGATTTTATCCTGATGGCCTATTTTAATAAGACGCGGAGAACCAATAATGCAGTAGATAAGATTGGCCCGATAATTAAGACCGTGAAAATGAAGCGGAACTGACTCCGCTTCAATACATATATTTTATTGTGTGGTACCGAAAATATTTGTCATTTGGACTTGATTATCAAAGCGAGAATCTTTTTCTTGGGGCATTTCCGCAACCCATCGGTGGTACTGTTCCAGAAGCGTACGCTAAACCGTTCGGCTTTAAATTGGATCCATTCAAACCATAGTCTATTTTTCTGAGTTTTGACGAAACAATTCGTTTATGTTTCACGATACTGGTGTACAGTATTGTTCTTTTCCATCTTAATCAAGGTGGTGTCCCCAAATTATATAACAGCCAATGCTTTGCAATGGCTCGGGACACCGCTTGGATTGAGCTGGAAGAGAGATTAAAAGAACTATACACCCCTACGCCGTTATCTTGCAACTTTGGCGTGAAAAAAAATCTGCAAGATAATAACGCAGTGCTTAAGTAGGGGTCCGTCATGTTGTGTACAAACTCAACCTGAAAATCAGTAACGTGCTAAAAAACGTTTTTCCCAAGCGTTAAGTTTGTAAACAACATGACGGACCCCTCCTTAACACATAAACATAGTTATTCCTGAAAAATTGGCCCAAAATAAATCTGCAAGATAAACCGGAGATAAACGGGTGAAAAGATAACAGCGTAGGGGGTATATCGTACTTTCTGAATTCGGTCAAGTATTTTGTAACAAAGTTTGCCCTGATTAGATTTATCAGCTACGTGTTCAACGATACTTTTAAAAATAGGACAAGTCTGCAATGGAAGGTTTTGAGATTATAATTTTTCGACTACTATTCAATGAATTTGAGTTAGTATTTAAATTTTTGAAGATTTTTTTTAATTTTAGTGTCGTCCCATAAGGACGATTATGACATAGCATCAATAAAATCAACTATCTTTGAAAATGACATAATAAATTTATTGCAGTCTGCGATGATTGCAAGGAAATTGCTACTATGGCATAATCAACTTATGGCTCCCGTATGATTTGTTGTATACAAATCAAAGTAAAAAAAAAAACTAGAAAGTTACTCCTAGAAATATTTTCCGTCGTGTTATAAAATTACTATTTTTTCCTAAGTGCTTTTTATTTAAAAGTTAACAGTTTGTTTTAAATACAGTCAGGGGTCTCTCGATGTGCACTCTCTCGATGTGCATGTCTCTCTCGATGTGCACTTTTTCACGAAAATTTGTAAATACCTCTCGATGTGCACCTTTTTTCAGACTATTTTTTTTCAAATAAACCTCTCGATGTGCACCTTTTCCGGTTTTATGTTTTGAAAAAATCGTTCTCGATGTTCACTTTTTTGTATTTTTTGTGTACAAAGAGTTTCCAAGTGTACATATTGAATATTTTTGGCCAAAAAGATCTACTAAATGCGAAGTTTTGGTAATAAAACAGAGAAAATGCATTGTTGCATTTCTGAAAAATATCATAAAGAGAAGGATACGACGGTGGCTAAAATATTTCCTTAAAATATGGTCAAAAATTGAAATAATGACTATCACAAGACTGTAGGACAATATGGAAAAATTCCAACCCGTATTTTAAAACAAATTCCGATTACAATTTTCAAAAGTTAAAAGCGTTTCAACGTGTCAACTACTTTTATTGAAAATTTAAATAAAGACTTACCCTATTCTCTTTCACCGAAAATGCTTATTTGGAATCTACAAAAAATATTTTTTATCAAGTTTGGACTCTTATGATAGCATTTTTTCAGCACAATCCGAAAATCGCGTTTATAGACTTATTTGACCACGCCCTCCAAAAATATGGTCATATTGTCCGTGTGTATGACGAGCAATGTCTCTCTCGATGTGCATGTCTCTCTCGATGTGCATGTTCCTCTCGATGTGCACGTTTTTCGGAAATCGAAAATGCACATCGAGAGACCCCTGACTGTAATAATGTTTGTTTGCAAAAATATAATGATTCATTATAAACAAAAATATCTATTTTATAATGAAAGATGGATAAATCATCGCAGGAGTATTCTAAGATTACGAGTTTTAGGATAATACTCAATGTAATGATCCATCACTTATACCGATGTTTCGCTGATTTATTTATAAGTCTTTTCAAGTAGGTAATTGTTATGGACCATAACTTATGGTATCTTTCTACCATAGAATAATTGAAAACTTTAAAGTCATAGTACGTAATCCGTTCAAGTTACTCTTGAGCGCTTCACACTCTGCTGCCGTGCAAACGCGTAAATAAATTTGAATTTCTCGTCATTGATTCATTTTCCGAAATTATGAAAAACAATAAGGAATTTATTTTTTACTTTATACTTTTAAAATGTCAGTTTACAGGTAATTGTGTCATGATCTTTATAAACCTTTATCGTATCTTTTCAATATGAAGATTGAAATCGGCAATTTACAAAATACATTTTCAAGTAGTCTAAGGGTCGTGACAAGGGTCATGTGGTGATAAGAGTCACATATAGATCTGATTTATCTAATACACTCCTTGAGGGTTTATGTGCCCATTTCACCACCCAAAAAGTGGGCACATAACCCGAAATTGGGCACTTAAACCCGCAAGCGTAGGCGGAAAACTTTGCTGATTTTTTTTTGGACACATAAACCGACGGTGGGGCTCGTTCTAGATTTGTATCCAATTTCGGTATACAGAAGGTAGGCCAATTCCGGAACGCTTTGCGATTTTGAGCNTAGAACAATATAATTGGCGTCCCCGTCATGAGAAGCTTTGTGAAATTTCGAAACTACACGACGCTGGAAATAATTGTCAAGAGGTCATTGATTGGGATGAGGGTATACGCAATCCTGTCGATACATACGATGACGAAACCGACTATCAAAATTGTTTGAATCGTTGTTGGAATCATGCTTATTGTAATGCATTTTCAATTAACCGCTATGATGACCGATATTATTATGAATACACTTATAATGGTGAAGATTGGATGTTCAAACTCAGCTAAGAATGTAACTGATTATAACTGTAGAGAAAAAGTCTTTATAAAATTATAATATTTTATTTGGTTTCATTGGCAGTCATCCTCGCGGATGCCCACGGAAGAATAATGTTGGTACTATTTTATGTGATGGGCAAATTCCTAATTTTTCCCCCAGAAATAAAGTTCTGAGTTTGGTTCTAATATGCAATTTTCTGTATGTAATTGACCACGGCGTATCTGATTATGGTACTTAGCAGAGCCAAAACTTAAAAAAGGCGATAACAACACATAAAATATTGTTAAAGACCTGTCGTGAGCAGTAAGTTTTGAATTCTTTTTCATCACTCTCGGAAATCGTTTTAATAGTTAATAACAGGATATCATATCTTGGATATGTTCCTCGTACTCAAACCTGGTGAATAAGTGGCATGTTGTAGATAGCAATTTGGTGGGTAAATTGTGATTTTATCCGAACATATGGTGGTGGTCAGAGACAGGGGATGTCTAAATAAAGCACAAGTGATACCGTTTAATTATATACTTATAGTATTAGACCTTGGCCTATTTATAACACAGATAGGCTAAAGAAAAATCCAAGCTAATTCCACTTGTCTTTTTGCGGCGTGGTAGTGTATTTGAAACTGAAAACACAAAAATTATGCACCCCCTGCGCAATTAGCCGGGAATTTGGCCCGCTAGTGCTGTTATCCGGCAAATTTTTGCACCTTTTAATCTTTCTACCTTCACGCTGCGAAGTTATCCGGAGTAATTTTGAAATATTGAGTTTGAATAGCCTCTGTGAAGATTTTAGAAGTTTAATAGATGGAGATTACGAAGATCGATGTGTTCTCTATCATGAATGCAACGAGGTTCAAACTGATCCTGATGATGTAATTACAGAAGGCCTTAGTCCGGGTTTAAAAACTAACAAGAAACAATCGAAGGAAACAATCGAACATATACATATTTTTACATGTTCAAAAAATAGTTTTACGCGTTGGAATGCGACGTTCGAATAGCAAACAAAACGCGTATTTCTCAATGAAAATTTATAATATACGTTGGAAAATTTTTGAATTTATTTTTCACATTTGTACGTTATCAAAGTTATCAAAGGCCATTTGATGGGTTTATAAGCTTTGGTACAAAGGCTCAGACTTGAAATACAGACTGACGGTATCCTTTGGCAAAGTTCATATGGACCGCAGATATCATATCAGATTTAAGTTTTCAACCCAAATTTTTGCAATCATTTCGGCGTTTGGGATCTTGGATGTGAATGGGGTGAGCGCAAATTTTAATGTTTCAAACATGATGTAAACCACATGTGAACCCTAATTTTCATTTGAAATCGAACTTTCATTACTTTCAAATGTTCTGAAATTTGAAAAAAAAGTTTAACCATTTGATATAATGGCGATAATAGTACAGTTTATTGAATTGCTATGGTCACTTTTAGGGTTTAAATTATGCTAATTGTATCCATTCGGTTACAACAATTCAACGGTAATTATTAAGCAACTTGGTCTACCTGGTCGGAGTGGGACCGATGTGCTTCTAAGAGAGGTAATTATCCGACAAAAGTGTCAAGCAGGGGCTGTAAAATTGACGGGGAAAATGTTGCCGTTGAAGGGCACTGTGCCCTGGAAGACTATGGAATAAGTGCAGCTTCAAGTCAAATAGAAGTACGCTGTTACCCTTGTCCGTATGGTGGATCACACTGTTCGCCTTGTTATGATGGATCTCATAATTGTGGAACAGGTCGGGATACCAATTCATGAAACATAAACAGAGAAATTGAGCATACTTTCTATTTACAATTTTGAATTTATAAATGACATGAATATAATCCACATGGAGGTGCTTGGTGTGAGCAATTAAGTACTGCTCACGGTGCTCAATTGAAAGGNATTCCATATGCTCGAATACCCCCGAATTTATTATTACCCCATTATTTCCGCTAACTTACGTCGCTTTAAAAATCCCATTACGAGATTTCGTGCATATATGCACGATGTGACCCCTACATGTTATATGCCCACCCGTGTCCCTTCGGAGTTAAGGGTTATGCAGCATAACCCTTAATGCATAACTTATGCTGCATAACTTATGCATTTTACGTCACATTTTAATCTGTACGTTTTCTCGTAGGTTTTATTATTTTCACTTCACTTTATAAAACTTTTTCCGTAGGTTCCGTCCATAACCTTTGGACTGTCATAGATATTTGCTATTAGTAATCCAAAGGTTATGGAAATTAACCTTAAGTTTCAGTCTGACCCAATCGCCTTTACATATTTGCGAAAAAGAGAGAGACGTTATCATTGAAAACCGATTCGAATTTTTATTTAGAGATTACAAGCTTTTTTAGATCATGGCGCAGTGCGTAGGCTGTTTAACTTAAATTTACCAAACTTAATTTATTTTAAAGATAACGCAACCTACGGAAAAGTTTTATAAAGTGAAGTGAAAATAATGGAACCTACGAGAAAACGTACAGATTAAAATGTGACGTAAAATGCATAAGTTATGCAGCATAACCCTTAATGTCCAGTGGCGTTTAAATATCGTCAACATTTTATAAAAGACAAATAAAATTTGTGAAGATCATATAAAGGTTACGGACCAAATTTGCAGCCGATAAAAAATCCAAAACATGATACACTTTGCTCTGCAAAGGAAATTCATTCCACTGGCAGACGGTGTCGAGCGGTTAAGCTGTCTACCTACACTTCCGACCCTCCAGTCATGACCGATGACGAAGATTTCGAGCATTGCAGACAAAAATGTATGGCAGACGGTTTATCAGTTATTTTTTGACGTTCATCTTCCTGAATCAAAAGCATTTTTTGGTTATTTTTAGTACAGTTATTTTAGCACTTTTTAGTTCTTATTCACCGTTAATTATAGTTGTCACGATTTTTCAGGATTTTGT
>SCLG01000121.1:142756-166176 GCA_004367875.1 Oikopleura albicans
ATACGGCATTAGTGTTAACCCATTAGTTTTAGGGAATGGTTGTAACCCAGTTATTTAATCAAAAAATGGGACTCCGAAAAGACGTACTCATTTGACGTGAGTAGTCAATATACAATGTAAGACGAATCCAGTTCATCTTGGTGACAAACTCGTTACACGTGCCAGTACTATCGAGACGAGGTTTCGAAGTGTCAGATCGTGGCTGCAATTGAAGCTACTGGCGTATCAAACTGGCGTATTGCCCCGTGTTGAGACATTTTTTAACAACAAAAAAACCGTTAAATGCTCAAATACACTGTCAGTTGCTATTCTGAGGTACAGTGTATAAATTATATCACAAGCAATAAATTCTCCTGTGATTTTTTATATCGCTATCCACTTATCAAAAAGACGTTTTTATTCTAGTTTATGAATTAAAACTGGATCGGATTTAGATATAAAATGGCCGACAAATGACGGTGCAACCACTTGAGAATATAAATTGACTTCTTTTTGAATTTTCAATTGTGTCCTTCCGAGTTGGTACACTTACAGCCCAAATGTACCATTATTTATTTATATGGCTGAAGACATTCAACAAATTTTCAGCATATCGAACAAAATCTGATATTTTCAAATAATTTGATTCGAATACGAGAGAAAAAATACATTCTGGCATTACAAAGCATGATTGTCGAAGTCGAAAGCACGCCCGGTAAGCCTAGTTGGTTCCTTTTAAAAATTTTCCTAATATACGACCGCCTACGCAGTGTTCTGTCATCTTTGATTTTGTCGAGTTCAGGACCTATACTTTAGGTTAAATACGGAATTGTTTTCAAATTTAGCAACAGTTTGCATTAAAATTAACAATTTGCAATGCAAATTTTGCAGTTAAATTTTGCAGTTAAATTAACTGATTTTCTGAAATGCTGACCAATGTTACGCCCACGCACTACACATTTGAATTAACCATTTTGATTTTAATTTTTTCGCCGAAAAGATTAATTCATTCGAAACGACAGAATTATTTGGACCATCGATAATCCATTTGGTCCAAAGATCTGTTTTATAAACCCAGCCGCAATTTTTTCTTAACTTTGATTTTGTTTTATTTCACAGAAACGAAATAGGTCAAAACAATCGATGAACATTATCGTTACCATTTATAATTTATTTCGCCAAATTATTATTATAAGGAGATTATATATAAAGTGGAGATAGTGTAATGATTCTCAAGGAAGAATCTCAAAAGCAGATTAGCAGTTGCTGCGTACTAGGAAAAAAATGATTTTGTAGAAAAAAAATTTCCGCAAGTACCACGGCAGAGAGACATTAACCGAAAACGGATAAACAAGAAAACCGAGAAACATGAAAGTGGAGAAAGTTTTCTCCGTTTTCATGTTTTCTCTGTTTTCGGAGTTCTCCGTTTTCGCTTAGTGCCGACAGTCATGATTGTATTGATACACAATCCATTTTTCTACCATACCCGTATTTTATACCGCGGGTTTGAGTCAGACTTTGAATATACGCTAACCAGAGACCGAGACCCTGCGCAGTTTAACTATTCTTAATAACCACCCTTAATAATCGTGGTTTTTGCAAAATTATATTTTTTACCGTGTTCCAACAACCACAAGCTGTTTTAGTTTGCTTTCATAGAACGCGGTGACAAAACTGTTGTATTTTTAATTCTATTTTAATTTGATTATTACAATGTTATTAACCCATTGTTCTTTGCCGTTTTGGAGTCGCACTTATGGTACGTAATATATTGAATGAGGCCATTTTCTGAGCCTTATCATTATAAGACATTATATCGTATGTAATCTTATTTGTGAAAAAAGTGTATGGGTTCGAATAGAGTTCAATGAAACACAAATAACCAATGGAGTGATAACTTTTTTGACTGTGGTACTACGTAAGCAAAGGCATCATAATCATATATCGTCTTTCCAAATACCGTATTTGAAATACGTACGGTACTGTAGATGACCTGTAGTGGGGGTATGTTTTGCGTTATTGGTAAAAAGCTAGTCTACTAGACGTGGATTTTTCAAAATCGGAAAACGTATTCGAAAAAAAGATATTCTCGGGTCACCCGAGTCGGGTGCCACGTTTTTTTTTAAAGCTACACATGGGACTATCATTCACATTGCACGATTATAAAACATAGCATTGACACCAATTTTAGGATCCTCATTGGCTGTCCATTGGACCGTGTCCAATCCTACATTTTAGCTTAAGGCCAGTTGGGTTACTTTTTAAATTCAAACATGACCACAAAGGCGAACTAGGCAATAATTAAACTCTGCGTGCATATATACACTGGCGAGATAAATAAGAAAACCTTCAACCAGGACTTCCTATGTTTTGTTTTAGTCCAAATAATTAATTCATCGCATTTCAAGGTCAAATGACGTTGACTTGCGCGCCGTGGTGACCTTTATTAATTTTAAAATTGTCGCACTATTCTCAATACAATACAATCTATTGAGGATTAAATATTCAATTTAAATTTGTGAAAGGCATACTTCATTTAGTCTTGTATTCCCGACAAAATTAAACCCTGCGGCCACAATAAGACCTTGCAACCAGTGTCGGGAACGCCATGCTTTTTAAATCGACTGGTTAAAAACGTTAAAAATTTTCAGAACCAATGCCAAAAACGCTTCCTGGGCAGTACAAAGATAAAGAAACAACAGAGGAAATTGTTCTATGTTATATTCCTAAAGTATGCCATTAAATGAATAAGTATTGTCTCAATCAAATTTTTTTAACATAAATTTTCGTGCATTGTAAACATTTTTTAATAGTATTTTTTATGATAACTTCAAAAAACACAAAAATAATTGACAAAATTGATTTAACCCCTAGATATCGTGTTTTACGTTTCCTCGTTAATTATCACGTGAAAAAGTGCCCTCGAGCAAAAATGCAAATTCTTATATTAAGAATAATATTAATCCTTCACAAGATAATTCTTCACGTGATGTACTTAAGAAAGTTCTTTCTCATTACCATATCCTCTTTCCGAATACGTCTTCCAACTTTGTCCCTATTTAGCTTTTTTCATCAAAACGGTCCTTCAATTTTTCTGGGATAATTTAACTCAAAACAAATTATGCAGAATTATAGAACTTCAAAAGTTAGTGAAAAAATGTGGAAAAATAAAAATCCCAAAATCTCTGTGGCGACCTCTAGAATTTTTTGAAGGTCAATTTTTTTGGACCTTCAAAAAATTCTAGAACTCACTACAGATATTTTGAGAATGTTATTTTTCCACATTTTTTACTAGCTTTTCAAGTTCTATAAATTGGCAAAATTTGTTTTTTATTAAATGGGACCACAAAAATCAAAGGACCGTTTCGACAAACAAACCGTAATAGGGACAAAATCGGAAGACATATTCGGAAAGAGGATATTCATTACTCAAATTGTGTTAAGTAAAACTAAATTAGGTAAAGTTCACAAGTTTACTTGATTTTAGTACACAGTTCTGCTACTTGTTGCTGTGACCTTCGTTTCGGTGGCGATTTATTTCCTCACGCTCGACAAAGATGAATTTGACAATGAAGGCGGAAAAGTGGGTTTCTTTGAACATCTCCATAGGGCTCTTAGTAAACTCGACAATTAGCCGATATTTTAAAACATTTCTGTACTGCTTAATTATTATTTAGAATTATTTTGATTAATCATTTTCTTAAAACAATTTCCACTGAATAAAATATGTCTCAACTCAGTCCGAAATTGATATGATTCATATCAACTGAATTAAGGACGGGTCAGTAGCGTTGTTTACAAACGTCACTTTCCGGGAAACCCTTTCAAAATATATTTATCATAATCCAATTCATTATTTCTGTTTTTTTATTCAACGTAGAAAAGAGTAAAGTTTTACATGTGATTATTTTTGGGACCATAATTTTTTCGGGAGCGCTTCAATTGGTACTAAATTTCTTTTGGTACCGAAGCTTCTTTTGGTACTGAAGCTTTTTTGGTACCAATGCTTCTTTTGGTACTAAAACTTCTTTTGGTACTGAAGCTTCCTTTGGTACTAAAGCTTATTTTGGTACTGAGCCAGTACCGAAAGAAGCGCTCCCATTTTTTTCAGAGGACCCCCCCCCCCACCAAGCCGTGAAATTGACACACTCAATTTTTATAACTTTCTTATTACCGTATGAGGACGCTCTGACTCTGAGGGTAACGTCATAATAGCGTTATAAATCATACGAAAGTTGCTCAAAGCGTCAGATCCAGATAATCCCCATACGGTATATTCAAAGGACAAACTATTAGTTTAGTATTAAATACAAGTTATTTTGCTCAAAAACTAAACTCATAAAAATAAGACGTAGAGCCGTCAATGTAAAAAACGGACACATTTCCATGAAACATGTCTGCTTTTTTAGGTTTCGAAAATAATTATACCAAGAAACGTGACTGATCATTTTGCTAGGCCTTCAAGATTATTACGGTAAAAAAATTTGGCGTAAAAAAGCGATTTAATTAAATTTCTACGGACAAATTAAGAGACCCTAACCCGAGGGTTAGGGTTAGGATTTTTTTGTAATTCCATTTTCAACACAGATTTCTTCTATTTTTTCTAGAACTATTAGAAAAATGAACTTGTCGGTAGTCGAGAAGTGGACACCGACGTAAACAAATTGATAAGACAAATAAAAAATAATGTTAAACTGCATTTTCGTAATTTCGGGTTTTATTTGTAGACAACGGTTTTGACCCGTCCTTAACTCCTGCGGGCTGATGATACAATTAATTGTATCAAGGCCGAAAATCATTAAAAAAAATACCCTATCTTTGAGAAAATTGATGATTCGATGCAGCAGTAGTCAACTTGGACCCTTAACACATTTTTTGACAATAATTTCATTTTTTAATGTTTTCTATATTTTATTTTACACAAAGGCCGAAAAATCGTATTTTGATGGTTTTTGGCGCACTTTTGACTTTGACGTTACCTGTCGCGTTAGCGCATTGTTCGATTAGTGACCTGCAAATATCAAAATGTTCGTAATTAAGTTTTGAACAGATTCCATGCAACAACAAAATTGTATACCGAGTGATGATGAAAAATCACAAATAAGGATTGACATGAGCGTTTGTCTAATTTTCATTAAAATCAGGTCATTTTTTCCGTAATATTGCATGATTGTAGACGATATATAAATATAACATATATATTTTAAAAATGTTATATACTCAGAATGTTACATAGAAACACATGGTTAATATTTAAACAAAAAAAAAACGTTAAGGAGTTACGGAGCACTAATGTTAGAAAATGTGGAATTTTTTCAAGACTTTTTTACTAAACCGTCGTTTTTAGGTATAACAAAATAATATTTTTATATTTTCTAACATTTGTACTAAGAGGCAATGAACGTCCAATTATTTTCCAAGTTGAAAAAAATTTAATTGGTAAATTAATTTGCGCTCACGGCGTCGCTAAAAAGTTGATACAATTATTTGTATCATCAGCCCGCAGGGGGGTGGCAAGCAGCAGCCCGCAGGAGTTAAAATACTTTCAGTTAAACTAACTTACCGTATGGGGACGCTCTGGCTCTGAGTGTGACGTCAGAGAGTCCCCATACGGTACACTTTTCCAAGCCCAGCTAAGCAAATGGATTTTTGTGCTTGAGCGAGCCGAGCCAGAGAATTTTCGTGCTCGACCGAGCCAAGCCGAGCAAAAAACAAAAATTGTTCGCTCAAAGGCCGAGCCAAAAAATAGCCAAATATGCCAAGCCCTGCTAACTGTAATAAAGTCTAGACTAGACTGTCTAGTTAATATTATTCTTATAAAACTAATTAAATTCGATAGTCCGGTATTAGACGGTTATTGACGACCAACTGTCAATATAGGAGTTAACACTGATTAGTGCGTACCTTAATTGTAGCACACAATTAACCCTTAACGCACCATAATGGCTCTGGTACACAAGGTTATCTAGTCTAGGTAAACTCCGGTCAGTCGAAGGTGCTCTTTTTGGAAATACGAGATAATAGTCGCACAGTGCTCCTGGAGAACCATAACAGATTTAGGCTTCCAGAAGACAGATTCTGACGATTAAAAAAAAGAATCCGGGTAAGTTCGACACGACAATTTTTTTGGTCGGACCAGTTTTTTCGATTTCCGGTTTTTCCGGTTTTCACTTTTTTTTCTAGTGACCGGAAGTAACCGGAAATTACCGGAAATTACCGGAAATTACCGGAAATTACAGGTGAGCATTGTGCCCAAGATGCATAATTTAATGTCTGTGGTGTGATGTACCAAATTATTCGATTTTAGTTTGCTGGTCCTAACTGTGCCCGTAAGTAGGGCGTAGTGAATGGTTCCATGTCACTCCGCTGAATTGCCCAAACTGTGTTTAGTGCGTAGCATAGTTATAAAGCACAAATATACAGAAAAAATACAGTGGATCGACCGAGGCCGCCTAGGCTAGGCGATGTGCTTTTATCTTGCCACCACTTATGTGTGTGACCGTTTTGGTTTTCCGATCTTCCAATCTAACTTTAATTTCCGACGGATTACCTTTTATCCATTTGAACCTGCCTCCACATTTTATTTTCTCCACTTTCGCCTTTTCCTTGAGACGGAGTACGCTTTGGACCAATTAGAATTTCGTTGATTAACCTTTGAACACATATTTAAAATTAGTTCCCTGAACACATCGAAGTGTTTTCACTTCTTGAATCCGTATATTACACCACCTGCGCAGTTATCTGGCCGACATTTTCGCCGAAAAAATGTTTTGTTAAGTAATAATGGCCAGATAACTGCGCAGGGCGTAGGCGGAATGTCTGGAAAATTATCGACATAAGACGGCCAGATAACAGCACGAGCGGGTAATTGCGCAATACCCTGTTGTTATTATCCAATTAGAATCAGACCAGATAACAGCACGAGCGGGAAATTTCGCAATACCCTATTGTTATTACCTAATGAGTCATATTACTCATTGTTTAATCTAAGTTAATTGAACTAACAACACCTCATAAATAGGTAGTAATATCATATCTTGGAGAGAAAAAGTATTACTGCTTAAAGCAATTTACGTATGATTATGAATTTGAGTTAAATGAGTCATCGTTTTATTGTATGATGAAATTCAACCCATTTCTCAAAGTGACCAGATAAACCCGCAGTGCGCGGGCGGGTGAGACTCAAAAAAGTGGCCGGATAATCCCACCGTGAGTGTAGTTATTAGATTCAAAATACAAGTATAATTTATTTTTATAATTATAATTTTATTGCAATTACAAATCGAGTTAAAAATTTGTTTGATTTTTTCAAAAATTTTTGGCCAGATAACTGCGCAGTGCGTAGGCGAAATATCGGGAACATTTTTCTTCAGAATTCCGGCCAGATAACGGCACGAGCGGGAATGTCGGCCAGATAACTGCTGACCAGATAACTGCGCAGGTGGTGTACTTTACTTTTTGATTTGTAAGATATGTGTTATCAAATGTGAAACTCATCGGACCTATAAAATGTCGAACAAAACAATTTACCTAGTAAGTAACTAGGGACTAACATGTATAAAAAATTATCGGTTGAAAGTCGGTTTAAGTGAAAAACTAGTTTGCTTATATGTTTACACACTTAAAAGTCGTCCTAAAAATGTGCTTTGGAAACAAAAAAGTAAGTTCATAAAAATTATTGAGAAAAAACATGTTTTTGGCGTTTTCTAGTTATAATTAATGACTATTAGTTAAGAAAGTTAACACGCGTTTCACTTCAATAACTTTAATAATTGTTCTTGATTATTCAAGGATAACTTTTTTTCTTTTTTTTGTCAATTGAAAATTGGTTATTCTATGTTGCTTTTCACTGTCGTTACATTTAATAATATGAAACATCATGAAAACGCATTTTATATGCCCGGGCGGAAAGAATCGCCGTACGTCTATCCGGATGTCCTTTAGTTGCCTACTGTAGTCTATTGTTTTAAACTTTATAAAGTTTGTAATAGATTCTATACAAAAAGATATAATTTAGAGCTATTATTAATGGGCTATAAATGTCCTAGTTTGTTCTCAATTGGGATTTTATTTTCTTTGTTGCCGTATTCCCAAGTGTACTGATCATCCTTTTGCAAAATGTGCATAATTTTAAATTGCATACTGTACGAATTGGCCATGTTTAAACTTTACATTTTAGCTGGGACGTCAAATGGTACTATGCAAAATCCGATTGAATTTTTTTCTGGCACTGTAAGTATGAAGCATTGTCATTTTGGGTTTTGAGGCTATATGAATTTTATAAGCTCTACAACACATCTACAGAGATGTCTATCTTTGTAAGGTGGATTCAGACTGAAAATGACCAGTTTGACCAGAAAAATTTCTAAATGCTTTAATTTTTTCGTGGCGGAAAAACGTCTAATCATAATTGTTCATTTATTGATTAATCTGTGATCGAAAAATGCAATCACTATTTCTTTTATTTTTTGCAAACTCGTCAATTTCATTCTGAATCAACCTTACACCTTGTTTGTGTGCATTTATATCGTAAATTTTAATGAACGCTCATCAAAGTACACAGAAGCAAAAAGATGAATGTCGTAAAAAATTAAAATTGACAATTGAAATTCACAAAATCTCAACATATCGAATGACAATATAACAGCGCAGGGGTTACTAGAAAGGAAGACTGAAGATCGAATTGGTAAAATTGTTGTCTAATCGGAAATATCATGGAATAGTTTCACAGACTACTTCAAGGACGTTGTTAAGAAGGGCTACTTTGAGGACGTTGTTAGAATAAAAAAACATTAGAGGCAATTTTTCACATTTTTTAAGAACATAAATATCTGCTTCCTAAACGGCCTTTCAATTTTTTTTTGTCCGGGTCAATAGCACCAATTTTATCCAAAAACAATTTTGCCAAACTATAAAACTTAAAAAAGATAGTAAAATAATGTGGAAAATAGAATTCTCAAAATGTATGTAGTGAGCTCTAGAATTTTTCGAAGCTCATATTTTTCTAACCTTCAAAAAATTTTAGAGGTCACTACTAGGCTGTGCACTCAAATCCATTTTTTTCGCCGATTTTTGGCGGCGCTCCGATTGGACCCAAATTTTTTTTCTGGTATCCTCTAGGTGTCTTCTACACACCTACAAAAAATCAGCGTGACATCTTGCCCCGTTTTTGAAATATGGCGCCATGAAAAACCCCATTTTAGGCTGATTTAACAAATGCGAAGATTTTCGAGCGCGCGACTGTTAATCAGTCGTAACTTTCGAAAAGTCTGACAAAATCTCGTTTTCTTTGCGGTATTCTTCAGTTTATATATTATTGTTACAGGTAGTGTCACCAAAAAAAGAATTAAAAGTAATTAAGCTGGCGTNGTCACTACATTCTATTTTTCCACATTTTTTACTAACTTTTTAAGTTGTACAGATTGGCAAAATTGTTTTTTAATTAAATGGGTTAAATTGGCAAAGATTGAAGGACCGTTTTGATGAGAAAAAATAGGGATCAACGACATGGAAGAAGATATAGCGAGAACGCAATTTTTCGTACTGGATCACAATTCCTACTTACTTCCCCACATATATTTTTAAAAATTCTCATGACTTTTTCATGTCTTAATCCTCGTTTTCTCTAGACATTTTGGCATTGTTTTAGAACCGACTCACCTACATGACTTATCTTAGTACTATTTGTATTCCTCCGAAGCACCTATTTAAAAATTATTATCCGCTGTTCTGCATTTTGTCTAAGTGTATGCCCTCAGATGAGAAGCCAACTTTTTGGGGCTGATAATGGTCCCGCAAATGAATTTTACACAAGGGTGTCCACATTTTTTTAGAATACTAAAACCATACCAACGTTAATTTTGGTGTGCGTGTCATTCATAAGGCTCGGAATTTATTAAAGGTACTACCTTTTCAAATTAAAAGAGAATATGAAATGACAAATTGAGGATGTAGAAGGTCAACAGTATAACACCGTGGATGATCAAACCTACGCGTTTGGATTCCCACCAATCACATGCCACTTCCATCAGAAGTTTGCCCCTCTCCTTGGCATGCTTTTTAACCAAAAAACGACGATTCTTTCATATTGAGAAAGTAGTACATTTTAAAAATTGAAATAAATATTAGTCTTTAAAAATTCAATATGTAAACGGGCCGGAAATCTAGTATTAGATTTCTAGTATTTCAGTACTCAAAAGTTTGGAAACCCTATCTCACACTTTTTTACCCATTAAGTAGCCGCAGCATTTGTTTTCAGGCGCTTGTCAGCGCCTATAGTTTGGACATTTAACACGTCTCGTTAATAATAAATTCCACTCGGCGGTTCGGCCCGCCACCAACTTGGATCCAATTCATAAATTAAAATTTAAAACACTGTGCATTATGTCCCTCATTGAATGCATTATACCTATCGTCGTGCCTTTCGACAATTTCCTTGTTTGACACAACGGGTTGACACCGTGTCATTGTGTGCCCGATATTACAGGCTTTTTTTCTTATTGACTGTAGCCAGCATTGCGTCGAACCAAAATCAAATATAAATAAGATAAATTACAAAACATGTATCAAAATTCGCCGAATACGTACTTTTTACAAGAGATTGCCGCTGATTTTGGCGACCTAAACTTGGTAAGTTGATCTTGTTCAATTATAAAATAAAAAAATAAGTGATAAGCAGAAAAAACTTGAAAAAAAATTTTAGCAGTCCACACCAATTTGAAAAATGGATTGTATTTGGGTAAAATTTAGTTCTCGCGCTTGCGTGATACCTCAATTTGATAGTGTCCAAAAGCCGAACTTTTTCGAACCGTTTAATTTGTAAAGCTCATAATTTATAAACCATTTATGAGTCTTTAATAACATAATGTTACGTATTTTGTCTTTAAAGTTTTAAACTAAACCGATCATCTTCTGACATTCAAAACAAAAACAAAAAAGGTATCAGTTTGTAATAATGGACATATGTCCCTTTATTATTCCCGACGCCCGCTGTGCCCAATTATGCATATTTGCCAGTTGGCCTCTCGAGACCAACTAGTCAGCTGTTACTTTTCAGCTATATAAGCTACTTTATTTGTCATATCAAATAAGCAATAAATGCCCAACTTGTACTATTTCCACCTCCGGCATTGGATCAGTGCCGTAAAACTGATATAACATTGTAAAAGAACAACATCTGACTTTGCCAAACATGGGCATAGAGAGATTTTATTTATTAAACACTTATTAATCATGAGATTTTATGACCATTTCTCGTGGTTTCATAGTTGCAACTCAACATTAAACTATCAAATTGTCTCCAAAAAAAATGAGCATCAAAAATACTTTCGGTATACATGCAAGATATTTTTGATAATTCTCCTTGATTTGAATGATTATTAATTTCAACTTTACATAAAACAAAGTTTAGGCTTTTTTCATACAGCCGTCCGCGTCTCCAATCGGTATCACATGGCTCGTGTGCGGTCTCGGGTAGTACCAGTTCATGAAAAGTAACATTCGATATACAAAGTACCACCCGAGACCGCACACGGTGTGCGATACACCAAACGAGTTATACCCGTGTCCAAATCGTCAACCAAAATTCAAAAAATTCATTTTCAAATTCGGGTATATCTGCCAAACTTGGGATATTTGGTATTTTCAACGTGTAAAGGTATGATACCGGCGTAGTGCGTGGGCGTCTGCAAAATAACGCAGCGAACGGGGTTCCTCTAGATTTTTTGCAGGTTTCAACTTTTCACTTTTTGCAAATTGCATAGTACAGTCCTCGTCCCCAATACGGCAAACCCCAATTTGGCAAGCATACCCCAATTCGGCAAGCATTTTTTTCAATTTTGATGATCCTAATTCGGCAAGGATTTGCAGATTTTAAACATGAACAGCTTAGCTTGAACTCTGCGACAAAGTGTCTGTATATAGACAGACAACCCTTTTTTCAATATAAGGTGAAAATTAAAATAGTACCATTAATAATGGTCCATTATGTTAGTTATTTTAATCTTTTTTGAATTCATTATAGCAAAAATACATGATTATTAAGCCTCATAACGTTAAAAATATAAAATGTCCGCAATTCGGCAGGTATACCCCACTTCTGCAAGGATTTTTCAAACTTTCTGTTGCCAAATTTTTAAACTGTTTTCGAACTATTTAAAAGAGAAACAAATACCTTTAAAAAGTTTTCGAAAAGTCATCGATAACCGTCTTATTTTTTCAATGCAAACATTATAAGTTATAATTTATAACCTATGTGAACCAAAATATATCCACACACTTCGCGTCGAAGTTGGGCGTCAGCTGTAAACCCTAAAAATTTGTAAGTTCTTGCCGAATTAGAGACGAGGACTGTACTTCGATTATGACGTTTTCCACATCATGGGAAACGTTGTTTTTCCCAAGAGATTTCATTCCTTACGCAACCACGCGCAAAGATTTGCATTTGTATGTAAAAAACATGAATAAACGTGTTAATTAATTAGTGACGGGTTTACTAATTAAATAGGACACAAATGAAATGAAGCGGTTATATAATATAGAATTTCTACTATGAACTCGTTCATACTAAATAATGATAACTAACACCATAAGGACCAGTCAGTCATGAAGGCTACACTGTGTAGAAACTATTACCAAAAATCACCCAAAAAGTAAAATGTGTTTCAAAAATGGAGTTGGCCGATTTTCAGTGTTAGTTTATACACAACATGACTTACCGATCATGACTTACCCTAGATTCAAAACGTTTATCTAAAAAAATTCTATCAATACTATAAAGTTTAATATGATTGAGCTCGTGTTCAAATACTGGGATTTCTCAAATTAACGGCGTAAGTTACGCCGCATAACCCTAGTTCAATGACAAACAGTTTGAAGGTTTTTGGAGGTTTCGAAAAACCGTCTTCTATCACGTTAAGTTTGTAAGCAAAAATGTCAGTAAATAAAATTAACGACTCTATGGGAACTTTGCAATAAAAAAGGTTGTACAATCATTGATTGTCAATCAAACAACGGTTGTGGGTTTTTGGTCTTGAACTTGTCCTTTGTGGGATTGGGGACTATATATAAAAGGTACACATGTAGTACCTAAGGTTCAAAAACGATGTTTTAAAATCGTTAATTCAAAATCGTTATTTAAAAAATATAAAAGCAGGATATATGTTTCACTGCTTGTGTTAAACCGCTTCAAGGCTAATTTTAAGATATCAAAATATGTCCGAAGATAATTTGTTGCCTTCATAAAGCGAATGATTGGCACTTTTGTTCTTTTTTAGTTATCTTTGGGTGGAAAGGCTGAATAACATTAGGCCGCAATTTTGCTAGCGACAGCTTCGACTAGAAATCGAAGGAACATAGTCAAAATAAACTATGGATTGATTTTTAATCTCAACACATTGAAGGAGTTATAAGAATAGAAGAAGAAATTGCATTTCATCAAATGACATTTTGGGGGAAATATATGGACAGGGTGAGATTTTAGAGATGTGTTTTTGCAGAAAACTAGTTCGCAGCACAACTGGATTAATTACGTCAATTGGTTTTAATCAGAGATGTAAATTGAACAAAACTTTGTCTCCTGAATTAGAACGTTCTATTTTACCGTTCTGGTCCTTCTTGTGATGAGAAATCAGCGTATAACTGTTTTCTGGCGTTTTTTAGTTCTACCCGCGTTCTGTCACAAACAGAAAACTAGCAAACAATTGCGCAGCATATGGGGGACAACTTTTGAAACTCATGGTTAAAAAGTTGCAGCATGAGCGCCTGACCGTGGATTTTAGATGATGTGATAACTATATTAAGAGGTAGTTTGTGTACATTTTCTGAATTGAAAGATTCTTTGTGGAAAATATGACTCATTGCTATTATTTTTCTTTAACATACAAAACCCGAACTTCTAATCTCTCCAGACATGTCCTTCATTTGCTGTGTCTGGGGTTCAACTTCGGTATAGTTTTCGTATAAAAAGACAACTGGTATAATGGTATTATTTTATTGGATAAAAATCTCCTATATCATATAGCCTATATGATATGGGATATACCATGGGACATGGGATATACCATGGTCCATGGCATGATACAGGCTATATAATATACAGAGGGGCCTCATGATGAGGGACACCCTAGGCCGCTTTCTCCTTTTAAGGGACGCTTTCTCGTGTTAAGGGACAGAATTTCGAAAAAAAAAGTTTTCGTTCTCATAATAAGGAACAAATTTTGACTAAATTGCTTGAAAATGACTAAAATACCCAAAATAAGGGACAATTTTTTCAAAAAAGTGTTTTTTCTCATGTTAAGGGACAATTTTTAGTTCAATTATGTCAATAATTCATGAATATTCACTGGGTTATCGTGCCACCAGGGGTAAATGGGTCATTAAATGCCATATGGTCTATATGATATGTGCCATGATATGATATGGGCCCTGATGCTTCTTAAATTTGTCTGATAGTCTTCGGACTAAGGCCAATCAATTAACCGGAAGTTCTAAATAACTCGTCATTCGATCTCTAACATCGTGTATCTGACATTCTGAAAAAACTATTTCAGAAGAGAAAAAAATTAAGTAAAAACCTAAAAAATTATCCGAGAAAAAAGTAATGCATGGACGAAATTAATATGGACGGGTTTTTTTTAACTGAAAATTATTTTATAAATAAATGTTTTTTTTACAAAGTCAGTTGTTATACTTCAAAATATGATTTAAAATGAAACACGAAAGTCAAGACGATAAAAGAGCATTTTAACAATATTAAAAAGTTTGAGTGACGATATTTAGAACTTCCGAAAATAGACCAGACGTATTATACGTCACGTATATGTAGACTGTCAGCCAAAAAATCCGCTTTCTCATAATAAGGGACACCCCATAATAAGGGACACTTTTTCGGGACACAAAAGTGTCCCTTATTATGGGGCCCCCTGTAGGCTATATCATATAGCCTATATGATATGGGCTATATGATATAGGAGCTAATGAAGCACAGTGCTCCTGGACACTCATATCAGATTTGACCGACCCGAAATTCGTGATCCTCCCTAAAACTACCCCAAGAACCGAACTTTCAGCGGTATGTATGGATATGGTTGATTTTTTTTTTGCGGTCTTCATATTTTTTCATTCTCTTTCATTTCCGATCATTTTCGGTCACTTCCGGTCACTAGAAAAAAAGTGAAAACCGGAAAAACCGGAAATCGAAAAATGTAACCGGGTCAAAAAAAACCGGCTTGTCGAACTTATCCGGATTCCCTTTTAAAATTTAAAAAATTCTCATTCTGGAAGGTCAAATCTGATATGAGTGTCCAGGAGCACTGTGGAAGGCCATGTCCGGAGAGATTATAAATTCGGCTTATGTATGTATTGCATAGATCTGTGCCTTGTAGTTTGAAAGTAGTTGTGAAAAATCGACACCGAGCAGGACCCAAAAATCCAATTTTCCCATTTCACAAATTATTAATGATTGTTTTAGAGATTTTGGCTTTTGCTAGTTGGTGTCGTTCTTTTCCCCATATGTGCTTGGTTATTTTGTCGATGTTTCTGGAACTTTGGTCGAAAACCCTCGCAAACCTACCTTAGCAAAGATTTTCAAAAAGAAGCGACATAGTACAGTAAGACAACAGTGATGATACCAATATGAAAATCCAACACTGACTTTTAACCGTGGATTATTACAGCCTAATAAAAAGAGAACACTGCGAATACATGGGCTTTTAATCTTAGATCGCAACAGAGCTCGATATACACAACTTTATGTTAACCCGCGAAAACACGTAGGCCTAACTAGTTACATTGATTAAGAGTGGGAAACACCCATTTTTCTTAAAAAGGTGCGATCGGAAATTATTAAATTTCTCTGAAAGAACGGTAACTTTGAGCCATTTTCCTATGATTTGTAACCCTATTATTTACGTCACCCTCAGAGTCAGAGAGTCCCCATACGGTATGTATTTCCACGATCCCAAAGAAAACAGTTTTGTTTTTCGTGCAAGAATTCTTTCGCACTATTTCTAGAAAATTTCAGATGTTCCACTCTTAACTATAATTTTATTCATTTCTGATATGTCGTTATTACGACATTTTCAAATAATTTGTGACTACAATTAATTTAAAACTAATTTACGACTATTTAATTAATAAATACGAAATAATCTATAGAGTAAACAGAGATTCTAAAATATTTATCGGAAATAATTGAAATCATGTCACAATGTATTGACCAAGTCAATACAGTAATACCGATTTCATAATAGCTGTTGTTTACGCGCCCTTTTTCTTATTTACTTCACAATCTGCGCATCAGCTGTTTTTCTTTACATGCCCCAATTCACAAATCTAATCAAGATTGAAAACGTCGGTATAAAACCCAGCTTTTCAATCTTGCAAATCAGTCGACTAAGCAACTGCCGAGAGCAACACAAGCTCTTCGTTTACTTTACATTTTTATAAATAAATTGTTGGCCAACGATGTTATGTCTTTTTATTGCGCCAAGGCCTGGACTATTTTGTCTATTTCAACAATGGAAGTCTCAAATAAACAATAGAATAAATCGTGTTTTCCTTTTACTTTATCGCACATGTTTTGTGACTTACATTTCACAAGGGCTGATTATATTTAACGAAAGCGTGCAGTGCGTAGGCGGACATGTAAAAAAGTTTTTCTGGTAAAATAAAGATATTTGCTCGCAGGAAAAAAATAAATCGAAAAATACAAGCAAAATTAATGACACGATTCACAATGTCTGCAGTCGTACGGTAACCTCACTTAGAAAAGTGCATTTGTTCGTGCTTGACTAGTCGAAAAATGTCGGCAAATACTTTATTGTCTCCGAACAGATGGCAATAACGACATTTGTAAGGGTCTTCGGGATCTTCGTTCTAGAATTACACAATAGTCAGTATCATAAAGCAATATCTGAAAGTAAAATGTGGGCTATTTTTAGCCATAATTGATTCTATAATAGAATGGTCAAAGTCGATTTACCTAACCGATCCTGACATAATGCAATTTGCGGATTTTCGGACTGCGGGAGGGGCCACCGGAATGGCCAAAGTTGCAAAAATCGACGAACGAAGTGTCGATTTTTGGAACCCTAACCCATTCAGTGGCCTTTATCCGCGATGCCCCCTATACTTACATGATGTTTATGGGAGACATACACTCGTTTGAGAACAAGTTCACCGGGAAGCACGATTGTGTTTTGATTTGGACGTTTGACGATAACTGGAAGTCGAATTGGTGCTTTTGTAAGCATTTTATTTTCTGAAACATAAAATTAATCAAATAAAAGTATAATAAAATGTTAGAAATAAATTGTACAGAATATTCAGACATGTAGAACGACAGTAAATTACGGATTATCCGTCACCGCGGTGTACCGCTAAATTACCAAAGATCAGAATTAATTTTCACTAATGTGGTTCTCAAAATCAAAGAACAACTTTTTTTCGACCTCCCCAAATCAAAAAACTAATTTTGCAGATCGATAGAGCTCGAAAAACTAATCATATCTGCAAAAAAAAAATTAAGAAAAACTACTCAAAAAAGTACTTTTTTTTTCAATTTTAACCATTTTCAGCTAAAAAATGTATGCATTTTTTTAACCCACGTGAACATATTTTTTTTTACCTGATTTTTTTCAAACGAATCAGTAGATTAATCCCCCGAGACCTTTTTGGTAACAAAATTATTTTTTTATTATAAAAATATCCTCTACTTATTCGATTGTGTAAAGAACACTCTTTCATTCTAGAGGTATTTATTCATATTCATCAATTTTGGAAACATGTAAATTTTGTGTACCGTTTCTATCATGAGATTATTATTTAACATAAATATATCGTGGGTCGTTATCTTTTTGTCTGTCGGAGATTCGATTAAGCTCAAACGGGGCGACTAAAGACACTAATATACACCAGATGACTCGTTATAGCCTATAGTCATAACTTATAGGGCTACCCGTTATAGGGCGAAAATCTCGTTATAGGGCTACTTTTTAAGAATCCGAAATTTCGTTATAGGGCTAATTTTATTCAATTTTTATCGAATCCTAATAAAATGATCATAAAATATATGACTCATACCGTACAAGTCATAATTTTTCTGTGCAAACAGCACCCAAGAATCATAATAATGAATTTTTGGTTCACATTTTACAATAAACTTCGTTATAGCCTATAAGTCTTATAGGGCTACCCGGAATAACAGTTTTACCAGCTTTAACCCACGCTTTTGCGTAGGTCAAATCTGTTATAGGGCTATTTTTCAAAACCACTTTAGTAGCCTTATAACGGGTCATCTGGTGTACTGCGATTCGAACATGTAGATTCAATTGTCTGTTATTTCTCTAAAATGTCAGATGAAAGATGTCAGATGATTAGACCAGGGTTTTAACGCCCTGAAAGCTCTATAAAGTTACCTGTTTTCATTTTAACGAATGTCTAAAAAAGTACTGTTGTGGGTTATCCCTTTGTGACCGATCAAGACGCAGAAAGTACTAAATATACTATCAGAAAAGTGTAGGTTAACTTATCTGCATCGAACTCGGTGACAAAGGGGCTGCCCCCACCAGTAGTTGTTATTGATATTAAAAATTCGACTCGATAAATGTTATACGCCCCGGTCATCGATTGCAGTATTTTTGTCTTAATTTATGTCTAAAAGAATACTATACCATGTGCGTAATAAACCAATGCTTCAAATAGAGAATTAATGGTGGTTAAATTAAAGTGATTTATAATGCTAGGTCGCCATTAAAACTAAAAAATAAATAAAATTTATTCTGATGATGTATTTCCGGGCGACGTTTAGCCATCTGAGGCGTTGACGAACACCAGATAATAAATAGTACTGGAAATGTCCCCAATAATATGTCAATCAATAATGAATTAAATTACAATTAGTTAAAACATTTCCAACGCTAAAAATTTAATTAAACAAAAAATATGTACAATATTTAGGGAACATTTAGCCAAATCGAAGTTAACAATATTTCCAACCTAATTGTCCGCAGAACAAAAAAAGGAAGAAACTGTTATGTGTTGTTTCGCGTTGCTATAGTAAGGCGGCCAATCAAAGTTGGCAGCGCCAGACAATATAATTTTATACGGCGGTCTGTAACTGAATTCCATGCCACTAACAACACTGTTGATTTGAACTAGCGTGATTGAATACTTTTTAACGGGTCATCCAAATTCTCAGTGAAGGCATGGAATACGCGATAAAACGAGGTTAAAAACGTTAACTAAATAGCAATTGTACTCTACTCTATTTTCATGGTATGCTCATACTAAGTAACACTCAAATACTAAACTTACTTAATTCGAAGTTTCCAAAAAGACAACTAAAAGTAAAAACACTCATTATTAATCGTTTTATATTGTCAATCTTGTCTGTCTGATACTGATGTACAATAACATTAATTTTGCTTCCACTATAAGTGGATAAAGCTCCTATGCATTCGACATTTAATTATTTGTTAATGTCTAGTCAGAAAAAAAATGCATTGAGTAAATTATTATAACTAATACTCGGAGTTTGTGATCAGCAAAACAAAAATGAATAAACCAAAACTTCAAAGGAATACGGACATTTTCAATTAGAATTATTTAAACCATAGACATTTTTAACTTGTGATCCTGATAAACCTTGTGACCCTGATAAATCTAATCTTATATTATCCATCCTGTTTGGGCCAGGGCTCGGCACAATTGGCTGGCTTTGGCTCGCTCAGAGCCAAAAAAAGAGCCAGTTGTGCCGAGCCCTGGTTCGGGCCACATATTTCCGCTAAATAGTTCATTGAGTAATATCCTGAATTCATTATCGCGTTTTCATCTCACTCTGTTAATCAAAACGTCTAACCACAAAAAATGATATAATTAGAGCGTTTTCATGTTTCAACAAGACACTTTTTTGCGCCCCTTCAACGATTAAATATTTTACAACTTCTTTGCGGTTACAAATTTAAAAACGTTTTTTTGGATGTCGAAATTAATTTCCATGCATTGTGATGATACGTTCGTTTTTTTTGTCTTCTGATGTTTTAATATCAGAGATTTTCAGTTTTTCTTTCAACGACAGCCTGGAAAGATAATCGAATTACTCCCGAGAGCGCTTGGTAACGATGTGTCTTTTTGATTTTTTCATTTGGACTTGGCCCACTTGGGCAATATTTGACCAAAAATCAAACCTCTAGTCCATTAATAGAAATCGATTAAACTGGAGCCCGCCGCGGGCTGCCCGCGTGTTCATTGAAATTAGGATATTATAGTAAATTTTAGACATCATTGAAAGCTTACCACCAAGAAGGCTTGAGTCAAAAAGTATATTTGAAGAATCCAATCTTAATTGTTGTGAGCGTGGACGGATATACATGTACTTCGATTAATTCAGTTTATTAATCAAGCAGAGCGTGTGTTTCAACATGTTTCACATCACATCTAAATAACACAAACGCCAATAGTTTATTGGTAATTAATCACGTCAGTATACTAAAGAGATGAACTCCAAATTGATTCGTAACGCATTCCCTCAATTCCTGATGTAATTGAGAATTTATTCTTGAAATAACTACTTTCTTTACTGATGTAATTAGATTAATCAGAGTAATCGATAACTGGAACGATGAAAAATAGCAAAAAAAAAGTGCTACACCTCAATCCAGGGACTTCAATTTATGTACGTATACCTCTACGGACAATATTTCTCATTTCGGACTGACAACAGAGCACTCAGTTTTCTCCGAACCTCCAATGTTACACAGAACAACGGATCACCTAACTGGAAAACCCGACGCTGGATGAAATTTATAAATTAGTTTGATTTTGATATCGAGCATCATAATGGACCATCTTCATACCCTACTTCTGAACTAAATATCATATCCTCAATTTGAGACAAAATCGCTTAACGGTCTCCATCGGTTAAGCATTTGACACCCAAACAACCGTTATTGGTGAAACAGGCATTTAGTAAGAAGACCCCTTTGCCGTTTGGCACGGTGTATCACGATATTGTAGTAAGAAAGCTTGACCACTTTTTGCGTATCAAAAAAAACTGATATCGATATATTTTACTATATTGTTAGTAGAAGTTGAGAGTTGTTGATAAACAGGGAAAAAACAACCGTAGCTTGTTGGCTTCGTCCGATTTGTTAGTTTTATCCGCTTTGTAGGTACTGGTGTGAGAAAAAAAGTGTCACCGAGCAAATTTCGCTTGTAGGTTTGAAACAGTACTCGGTCTTATCTATTGCAAGATCCGCGTCGAGCTCGGTGACAAACTGACGACCCACACCAGTATTGGCTCTTCATCTTGATTTTGTCAATTTTCTTGGTTTCGTCCGTTTTCTGTTGATTTTATCCGTTTTTATTGATTGCCCAATTAATCATTTTCACAGCAATAACGTTATTTTGGAAAATTTATTTATTAGAGTTTTCAACCCTTGGAATCAATTGCAATGAATTATATAAACCTTCCTATTTTAATCTGCGCAATCACACCTAATAAAGTTTTCCAACAAATAAAACGGCTGTCTTTTCTAAACAATATACTAGTATATTGATAATGTATTACTTTTCGATATATGATTCAACGTGGACTTTAACTGATACAAAATGTGGGCGGTAATACTAGGACGGTTAAAACGCAAAATAGGCCGTGCAAAAACCGGTTTTAAAAGTTTTCCAATAATAAGAACCGTGATAACAGGTTTTTTCTGGTGCTCATACTACAAGAGAAACCAGAAATTATTCTTCTTTCTGCGGCGGTCGTTTTTATGGCTTAGCACAATACACTTGGTTTTGTCTCTCCTGCCAATGAGTTAGTATTTTTTTATCAATCTCTTGCTCCATTCGAAAAGGGTAGCCAAACGAGCTACAAACAACAATGAGACGCCGGTATTAAAACATGAAAAACAGCCATATTTGCCGCAAGCAGGTTTTGGGCCGAAAATGTTTCAGCAATAAAATTATTTAAAAACTATGTATTGAGCCGTTAACAGGCAGGTTTTTTATTTTAGATGCTTGTTAAACGGCGTACCATGTGCCGTAAAAATAGTTAAGGGCAATGATGTCAACAGACGTCGCAATCCCATTTTAAGGCTTCAATTCTTAGTAAATGGTTTTGAGTAGAATTGCAATCTGATTCAAAGTGAAGTCATTTTGACAAAGTAAAATAATCAATTAAACAGATAGTTTCTATTCAAATCTTATCTTGAGTCGAAACGTAAGGACATTTATATTTCTAGTCCACTTGGGATGCGTTGGATCCCGATGCGACTGTCACCGATTAATGATATCTGATTGAAAATTAAAGAACAATAACTGCTGTAATCCTGGTATTATGAAATATTAAAGTGTTTCTCTTATGCTATCAGTAAGTTTTAATATCAGACCATTTTGACAGTACTTTAAACGGTGAAACTTCGTCCGCCTGTTCCCGACTTGTCTAATTATGCCTAGGTTGTAAATTGTTTATGAAATGAATTAACTGAAAGAATTATCATGAAATTGGTTAATTTTAGGGCAAAAAAAAAAAAAATAAATCCGAAAAATTTTAATAAACATAAACATGTACTTGGTCCGATTAATTGCTTAGATTTATTCGACATAAAAAATTTCAATTTCCCTTAACAACAACAACAATCTTGATTAAAATTAGTCAGATTTTATTTCAAGGCCATCTGGTTCAGGCAAACCTCGCTGCAGAACATAGACAAAACATGTATTTTTTCGACTAACTCCTGAGCCGTGTTAAAGTAATTATGATTCACATTCCGTTTTGCGGCCTAGATATTTTCGTCGATTTTAATTAAATTAACTGGCATCAAACAGTTTCGGTCTCCATCCGACTTTAACTTCGGCCAAGTTCAATGCTTGGGGTGTCAGTCGCGTGTTTTGCGGTTCGATGTGCTAATCACTAAATGTGGCCGTGCACAAGTTAGCGGACACGGGCGGCTGTCACCTTCTTTTTACTAATGTTTGACCGCCCCCTTCTGATCTGGCTATTTATCTCTGCGGCGTGAAGCGGGTAAATTGGGATTAATATCAAAAAATGAACCAATTAGCGTTGCCGAAACTGCATAATTAGCGTCGCCATTAGAGGGTTTTCACCTTGGCAGTAGCGCAAATAACCACCGTGCTATATAATATCGGTGGTGGCGTCATGAGGTGAAATTTCAAAGCACCAGAGACACAGAAAAAATATCGAAAAAAAAATTTAACCCCCAAGCGGGAATTGGTGTATTTTTTACTATGAAATTTTTAATATTACTTTTACATTTGACATATACTACAAACATAAAAACGTTGAAAAAAACAGAGCGAGACGTGGGCACGAAGAAAATATGCGGACGGAGTTTTCACAAATCGAATGTGAACAAACTGGTCACACTAGAGTAAGCAGATCTAATTATGTAACTAGGTTGTGGTCCCAGCTTGTTAAATAA
>SCLG01000121.1:187419-206430 GCA_004367875.1 Oikopleura albicans
TCTAGAAACGGCGAGGAGGGAAATCTCTGTTGCTAGCTGCGTAATATGAAAAACAAAATTCGAACCGAAAAAATCCATTGATAGATCGTTTGATATAGAAGTTACGAAAGAATTTGGATTTAATGAAAATTTCATGCGAGAGTACGTCTCAATCCTAACACTTCTCAAATCGCTAAACATGAAGAAAATGGATGTCACTTTCATGTGTGCAATGTTTTATCCAGGGATTCAGATCTTTTTTAACAAGACAGATGTTATAATATTACCCTGATAGTTCCGTATGAGTCATGGCTTAATTCTGATTTTTTGCGGATTTGCTCGCGCGAAAACTGTACGTTTACAAAGCTAATTAACGAGCCATATTTAACTCATGCGGTCTTGACAGTAACATATGGCACTATTTTAATTTATTTGGTTTATAGGCTATAAGTTATAGCTTAAAATTGATATGAGTTATCCCCGATCTAGTTTCTGTATTCGGTTGATATGCCTATCACGGGTATTTTTCTTCCTTAACGGTTAACCAGTAATTGACGTCCGGTTACACCCTATAATATTTTTATGTCTCTTATCATACGCAGACCATGTCTAATGATTTCAATAAATAAAAAAGGAGTTTAGTTTGAAAGGATTATTGGAATCACTAGACACGGCATAACTCATTGACACGACCTAACTAGACTCGACCTTACCCATTAATTTCATGCAGCTGTGCCATATTCGTGTAAATAACTGGTTTAAATGAAAACATAATTCTAAATCCCTGTTTTGCTTACACCTAAACCTGGCGCAGTTTGTCCGAAAGACGAGCGAATATTGGAGTCTTTAAAGGTTAGTTTATATACTTTTTGTTTTTGATTGCGAAAAACGGCGAAAATCGGGCGCACACTGACCTCGATTGCAGAAATTTTGAAAACAAATTATGTTTAACTAAAATTCCTATACCCCCAATCCTCGTAGGAATTCCTCAGTCATGACAAACAGTAACTTTTCCGCGTTATTTAGAAACGGCAAAGAAGTGAATAGGGGAGTGATACAAATTTTTATCCCGGTGGAGAACACGGGTTAAGGGATTGGCTGTCTCCAATGACCCTTTAAAATAAAAATTACATTCCACACAATGGTGTTAATTATAAAAAAATAAGTGTCTCTGTAAAATTTAACCATACTGCATTTCAGAAGCTGGCAAACGAGGTATATGCCCAAGTGTTGCTAGTTGAACAGCGCCACGGACAAACATCACAAATTTTTGATGGTTTGTTCAAATTTCGTAAATTCTGTGACGTCTACCTGCCAAAGTTTGAACAATTTCAGCAATTTAAAAATAAGATAATGGAAATTGGGTAACGTTTTGACGTTGATAAAAGTAACGCAACACACTTCAATAAATATTTTCTCGTTTTATTTCAAACTTCGTGCATTATACTTCTGCATGTACAACCTGTAACTTAAGTTTTGAGCAATCTTCATATAATTTTCAACTTTATTTCGTTATCAGCATGACAATCGGAGCTATAAGTTATAGCCTATAACACACGGTAAATGTTTTTCAATATGGTCCAGTCCAGTTTATGTTTATCAAGTATAAATATCTGCTGAAAGTTTAAGCAAGCAACCGCCATTTGAATAAAATAATCCCAAAACATTTACACCTCCTAGATTTGAGTTTTTTATTCGGGGTTGTGTTGAATTATTCCTTTTTATTCATTTTTGAATACCTTTTTTGTGAGTTATGTTTAAAACATTGTATGTTTCAAAGTAACATAACAGATTTATTTAACTCGAGAAGAGTTATCTATGTTTTGTAAGATTCTCTTAACCAACCCGATTAGTTATCGCATTGAGTTCTATAAATTTAATTAACTTTATCTATACCATTTTTCTATATTTTCCTGCTGATTTTTTTCCTGCGCGCCAATTCAATAAATATCATTGTTTCGCATATTGTTTTGAAAACAATTAAATGCATAATGCAATTTCCCAGTCGAAAGAATCCTCATCATTTTGCGGCCGAGGAGTTCACCATGAGGCTGTTCGCTTTTATTTTGTTTAGAGATTAAAATTGAGGCTTTAATTGTTGTAAAATCGCGTAAAAAATAAACGTTTTGAAAGAAATAAAAAAATAATCGTAATTAGGAAGTAAGAATTTCCAATTTAACAGTCATGCGCATATTGGGTAGCTAGCTACCCATTTTCACTTTATTTCTAAATAAAAAGAAAACGGCTTGTGATAATAAAAAACGGGCAACGGATTTGAAATCAAAAAAAAATTACGTTTTTATATGGGAGAAAAATATTTTTTGTCAGAAAATTGTTTTTGCGTTTGGGTCCGTAAAGGACGAGGGGTAAGGTTGAAAATCACCCAAGTAAGAGAAGAAGAACAGGGTTTCAAAATAAAATAATAATCAAAAAAAAATCCGTTCATTGTTTGGCGGGCTAGAGCAAATTGGGTAGCTAGCTACCCCAGAAGCGCATGAACTTTATAGTAAACTCGATGCGCATGACTTTTAATTAAGACTATAATATTTTGATGCCGATTTTAGTAGTTTAATCAATTTTAGAGGCCATGTCAGTAATTATTCACGTGACCTGTCAAACGTGGCGGAAACCTGACCTTGGCTCCTATAATCTAGTTTTTGATTCTGAGTACAATGGCCATATCAGTTTGATATGAAATAAAACTCTTAAAGTGTTCATAAGGGCACAAATGTTAGATTAGCGTGCGCGGATATTAAACGGTCAGTCTCGACTTTGATCCCTTATTTCATTGTCTTCTTGAAAGTGTGAGNGGGAAATCTCTGTTGCTAGCTGCGTAATATGAAAAACAAAACTCGAACCGAAAAAATCCATTGATAGATCGTTTGATATAGAAGTTACGAAAGAATTTGGATTTAATGAAAATTTCATGCGAGAGTACGTCTCAATCCTAACACTTCTCAAATCGCTAAACATGAAGAAAATGGATGTCACTTTCATGTGTGCAATGTTTTATCCAGGGATTCAGATCTTTTTTAACAACACAGATGTAATAATATTACCCTGATAGTTCCGTATGAGTCATGGGTCATGACTCATGGCTTAATTCTGATTTTTTGCGGATTTGCTCGCGCGAAAACTGTACGTTTACAGAGCTAATTAACGAGCCATATTTAACTCATGCGGTCCCGACAGTGCCATATGGCACTATTTTCATTTATTTGGCTAATAGGCTATAAGTTATAGCTAAAAATCGATATGAGTTATCCCCGATCTGGTTTCTGTATTCGGTTGATATGCCTTATTTTTTTTCCTTAACGGTTAACCAGTAATTGACATTCGGTTACACCCTATAATATTTTTATGTCACTTATCATATGCAGACCATGTCTAATAATTTCAATAAATAAAAAAGGCAGCCCAGCATTTTAGTTTTAAAGGATTATTGGAATCATTAGACACGGCATAACCCATTTACACGACCTAACTAGACTCGACCTAACTCATTAATTTCAAGCAGCAGTGCCATATTCGTGTAAATAACTGGTTTAAATGAAAATATAATTCTAAATCCCTTTTTTGCTTACACCTAAACCTGGCGCAGTTTGTCCGAAAGACGAGCGAATATTGGAGTCTTTAAAGGTTAGTTTATATACTTTTTGGTTTTTTGATCAAATAATATATTTTATTTATTTACCGGCTAATTAAAAGAGAAATAACTGGATACATTCATGGTGAGTTTTTGACACTTTCTTCGAGACTTAAGGTCAATTTCCGACTACAGTTAATTAAGTGCCGTTTCCCACTACAGTTAATTAAGTGCCGTTTCCCACTACAGTTAATTAAGTGCCGTGCTCGGTCCGCCAAAACGCGACACTTAAGGGCAGTTTTGTCAGATTTGCGTATGGGGAAAATGCCTCAACGCGATTTAGAATTTTCCCCCTACGTCAACACAAAGCCAACACAAATTTTCCTCCCTGCCCCAACCCAACGCCAACCCAACGAGAAATTTGTCCTTATTTACAACACTGCTTAAGTGATTGCTTGTCTCCAAAGGCCGTTTAAAATAAAAATTACATACGCACAATGCATTGCAATGGTGTAAATTATAAAAAAATATGTGTGTCTTAAAAATTATGTTTAACCATACTGCATTATTTTCAGAAGCTGGCAAACGAGGTATATGCCCAAGTGTTGCTAGTTGAACAGCGCCACGGACAAACATCACAAATTTTTGATGGCTTGTTCAAATTTCGTAAATTCTGTGACGTCTACCTGCCAAAGTTTGAACAATTTCAGCAATTTAAAAATAAGATTATGGAAATCGGGTAACGTTTTGCTCTGATAAAAGCAACGCAACACACTTCAATAAATATTTTCTCGTTTAATTTCAAACTTCGTGCATTAATTCTGCATGTACAACCTGTAACTTACCTGTACGTTTTGAGGAATCTTCATATAATTTTCAACTCTATTTTTTTATCACCGTCACAAACGGAGCTATAAGTTATAGCCTATAAGTTTCGCGGAATAGCCAAAATGTTTCGCGGAAATGTTATAGGCTATAACACACGGTAAATGTTTTTCAATTTGGTCCAGTCCAGTTTATGTTTATCAAGTATAAATATCTGCTGAACGTTTAAGCAAGCAACCGCCATTTGAATAAAATAATTCCAAAACATTTACACCTCCTAGATTTGAGTTTTTTATCCGGGGCTGTCACAGCCCGGCTGTGTTGAATTATTCCTTTTTATTCATTTTTGAATACCTTTTTTGTGAGTTATGTTCAAAACATTGTATGTTTCGAAGTTTATTTAACTTGAGAAGAGTCATCTATATTTTGTAAGATTCTCTTAACCAACCCGATTAGTTACCGAATTGCGTTCTATAAATTTAATTAGCTTTATCTATACCATTTTTCTAGATTTTCCTGCTGATTTTTTCCTGCGCGCCAATTCAATAAATATCATTGTTTCGCATATTGTTTTGAAAACAATTAAATGCATAATGCAATTTCCCAGTCGAAAGAATCCTCATCATTTTGCGGCCGAGGCGTTCACCATGAGGCTGTTCGCTTATATTTTGTTTAGAGATTAAAATTGAGACTTTAATTGTTGTAAAATCGCGTAAAAAAGAAACGTTTTGAAAGAAATAAAAAAAATCGTAATTAGGAAGTAAGAATTTCCAACTTAACAGTCATGCGCATATTGGGTAGCTAGCTACCCATTTTCACTTAATTTTTAAATAAAAAGAAAACGGCTTGTTGTAATAAAAAACGAGCAACGGATTCGAAATCAAAGAAAAAATTTACGTTTTTATATGGGAGAAAAATATTTTTTTTCAGAAAATTGATTTTACGTTTGGGTCCGTGAAGGACGAGGGGTAAGGTTGAAAATCACCCCAGTAAGAGGAGAAGAACAGGGTTTGAAAATAAAATAATAATCAAAAAAATCCGTTCATTGTTTGGCGCGCTAGAGCAAATTGGGTAGCTAGCTACCCCAGATGCGCATAACTTATTTAACTTGTGGAACATGTTTCCCGACAATGAACAGTCGAGGCGCGCCTAGAGCGTTTATCACACGAATCTCGCTCGGTCTCTCGCTTGGTCTCTTTATGCTATTTTCGACCATTAAAAATTATTTTTTTTTAAATCAGTATTGAAAATTAGTATTAAGAATTTGGTGCTCTTATTAATGAATACGTCTTTTTCTGATTTTTAACTCCTAAGAAGCGTTTAAAGTCAATTATGACATGACATTAAAATTGCGATATCTCACGTTCCTATGTATGGATTAGACTGTTTTATTTTGCGGTCTCAATATTTTTTCATTTTCTTGCATTTCCGCTTATTTCCGGTCACTTCCGGTTACTAGAAAAAAGTGAAAACCGGAAATACCGGAAATCGAAAAATGTTACTAGAAAATTGAAATTATATTGCCAAACTTACCCGGAATACATTTTTCAATTATTAAAATTTTATTTCTGGAAGTCCAAATCCGTTATGAGTCAAAAGATAAAGAAAGAATCAATAAATAAAGAAAAGGAAATTGTTTTACGATTTTTTTGAGTGTTACGAAAACTTTATAATTTTTTAGGGTCAACTAATTTGTATAACTTAACTCCTGACCGACACTATGACTGTTTTTCTAATAGGTGTCGAACATTTTTCAACCATAAATAAGGAAAGATTGGTTATTAACTACTGAAAAAATTACGTTAAAAGAAAAATTGAAAAAACAAAAAGTAATTACGTTTCATTGGGATCACCATTATTGATACAGATTTAAAAAAAAAAATAACTCCCACGCGTCTCATAATGAACGTTATAGTAAACTCGATGCGCATGACTTTTAATTAAGACTATAATATTTTGATGCCGATTTTAGTAGTTTAATCAATTTTAGAGGCCATGTAAGTTTATATTAACGTGACCTGTCAAACGTGGCGGAAACCTGACCTTGGCTCCTATAAATTATAGGCTATAATCTAGTTTTTGATTCTGAGTACAATGGCCATATCAGTTTGATATGAAATAAAACTCTTGAAGTGTTCATAAGGGCACAAATGTTAGATTAGCGTGCGCGGATATTAAACGGTCAGTCTCGACTTTGATCCCTTATTTCATTGTCTTCTTGAAAGTGTGAGTTCTCAGAGCTTCACATTCCACGGGGAGTCCACATTTTCGTGCGCTGGCGTTTTTTGTAACGTGACATTTGCAGATGGAACAACTTTCAGAGGGCAAGATCGACAGGGCGTTGTGCAATTCCGCAATATTCCTTACGCTGAACCCCCAGTTGGACCTCTCAGGTGGAAACGAACTGTTATTCGCAATAAGTACCAAGGTATTTCTAGTTAACTTTAAGGCTTCAATATCCTACTTTTAGTTGTAATAATTTCACATGTACACGTTTTTAATAAGAACAAAAGTCTACATGTATATAAACTCAAAAACAAATGAATCAATTGAATACCAAAAGAGGTTTTAATTGAGTACCAATCGAAACCTAGTACCGATTGAAGCCTCTGTACCAAAAGAAACATAAGTAACAAAGTGAAGTTCCAATAGCTTTGTTTTGTTTTTATTAGTTTTGAGTCGGAATTTTAAGTTTTAAATAGGTGCGGAAATCGATGCAGTTAATTTCGGTAATATGTGTGCTGCAACGGAAGGGAATCAAGGCGATGAAGATTGTTTGAATATAAATATACACGTTGCCAGAACTGTGATGGACAGCGGTGATAAAGTACCGGTTGTTTTTTACATTCATGGTGGTGGTATGAATGGTGGTAGCAACCAGAAGACTTTCCTAAGTTCACGGTTCGAAGTTTCTCTGTTTTGAACCTACGCACAATGTGTAGTCCGTCAAAATTACGTTTATGGGTATTTTTTGGACTATGAATGAAATACATGTATGGGAAATTTTGAACCCATAATCAGTCTTATTCTCGAGGAAAATGTGATGGTTATTGCGATCAACTATCGACTCGGCGCGTATGGATTTTTATATTTTTGGGATACATATCGTAGTGATATTCAAACGCGAAAAAAATATTCGAAAAAAAGTTTCGAATGAAAACTGTGTGAAAAATACAACTGAATTTTTTCATAGTTGCATTTTGTACCTTTGACCAAAAATAATTTGCTACAAAATAAATGTGTCGATATCCCGAATCAAGTTACCTTTTATTGAGGACGACCAAGAGGCAAGTGCCAATTGGGGTTTATTGGATCAAGCAACAGGCTTGCAATGGGGTAATCAATTTGCACGACATTTTGGCGGTGACACGGACCAAATAACCTTGACAGGCTGCAGTGCTGGTTCTCAGTCAATTTGGTATCATATGCAAGCAACACAAAGCTGGAATTTTTTCCACCGAATTGTATCAATGGGAATCGGTGTAAGCGGCACAACAAAGGCAGATTTTGCTACGGTATGAGAAATATACGAAAAATTCTATCGCCCTAAAAATGCGCTTTAGCTTCTGTATGATGCGATGTTGACGAATTCGGGGTGTTCCGACATGGATTGTTTACGAGCTTTACCACATGTTGACCTTCGAGAGGTTGCAAGGGCAACAACGGCTCAAGGAATTGTTTATCAGTTTGATTAAAATGCCATTCAGTATGAACCGGCGTGTTGCAAACATTTGATTTCTTGCAGACTAAAAAAATTGTTAACAATTTAATAACATAGACAAACATCGGGTAAGACCCCAAATAGCAGCTATATGCTGAAAAGCAATACAGGGGAAGAGCTTGATGAAGGACGGTTTGCGAATTTCAAAAAGCGTCCCTTATTAAGCATCTGTCCCTTAACACGCCCTCCCCCTGTACTGGTGAAACTCAGCCAGATATATTTTCAGTTTGAAACCACAAATGACTTTTTGTGCGTGATGCCATGGTGCCTCATTGTTGGTGTTATACAATTGGTGTAACCCTCGGGCCTCTTGAATACAGGATTTTTTGCCCTCGTCTTCAAGAGGACCGGGCGTTATTAGTATGAATAAAGAAACATATAATAAACAATAAAAGTGACCACATATGCCCCACGACGGACGATGTTCAAGGTGGTCATTGATGGTCGATTAATCAAGTATGCTTCGTACGAAGCAGTCAAAACCGGCAAAATCCGTCCAAACACGCCAATCAGCTGGAACTATGCTGAACACGATGGTTATTCGTTTTCACTGGGATTTATTGAATCAATGACTAATGTTCCTCAACTGGCCGCACAACTCGACGAATATAATCAACTTAAGCAAGAACACAAAGTTCACATACCCTCCAATTTTACCGATCAGTAAAAGGCTCGAACTTGAAATCGGGGCTGCTCAAAGAAAAATACAAAACAGTAAATTTATCGCAAAAAAACTGTAGCTACATGATCGAGCCTTTATTTAGTACTTTAAATTGCTTTATTTTCCAGAACACATTGATCAAATTCTGGAAGTATTCGGGTGCGACGGAGAGAACGGTGAAGTCATCGATTGCAGGGATACTTATACGGTATTTGTGAAACTTCAATATCTGATATTTGGTTCTTTTTTAATCTGGATATTTATTTTCCACTTTGTTATATACACCAGTTGTACGGTTATCTTTCACAAACCATGTCGAAAATGACGAACGATAACTGAAAATAGGCTCAAAATGAAAGATAAACGTACATTGTGTAGGCGTTTGGTTGAAATTACGTAGGTGATGAAAGATAACAACAAATAGGCATTACGTTACTAAAAAGTATTGCGAAATACGTGTTTTTTTTCTACGAAAGGAAAGATAACTAAAAATAGGTGTTACGTAATTTTTGTTATACTAATTAGTGTTATAATTATACATAACACTAATTAGTGTTGTAATATACTAATTATTTTCGTTATTATTATTCAAGTAACGCAATTGTTACGAAGCAAACAGATTTTATGTCTAGAGCAGTTTATTTTTAGATTATGTGTTTGTAGGCTCCGGATCATTTTCTTCTTAATCCGAATCATTTTTTCTTCTTAAAAATGCTACGAAATGCCGGCTTTAAAATACTACTTTACTGTGAAAAATGCTTCAAAACATACGTAGGCGGACTTTTTTTTGCAAAAATGATGAAAGATAATCGTAAACGCCGAAAAAGCAGAATTATGCTAAAATATGCCATTGACAATGGCCCATTGTACATGTATATCCGACCGAAATTTCAATTTTACTCCGTCAAAAATCTTACATCGTCCCGGAATATCACATTTGGATGTCAGATTTTTCGATGGAATATGGTAATGCAGATTTCTAGTCGGAATAACATTAGCATATTTACATACAAAAAAATCAAGACGCGGAAAATGCACCCAATTACGTTAAAATACACCCATATTAATCATGTGTTTTAATAGCGATGGATGACTGCGGCAGCGTGGTCTTGTAGTACGCAGGATGCATTCCAACATCTCATGCAAGTAAGTTCTTTTTTACTTTAATTCTGCGTTTAATGAAATTAATACCAATAAATTTTTATCGTAGGGCGTTACATAGATCATTTTCACAGGTATCTTGCAAAGAAACGTTAAAGTTTGAGATATACGTTTTGGATATTTTTTATTTTATAACTTGTCCCTTTTTTACGAACTTTATTGCACTTATTTTGACACATCTCAAGATAACTGTACAAATGTATTTAATACAACGGTACGTTCTTTTATTTTCCGAAATAAAAACGGTACATTTCAATAGCTATATTTTTAAGAAAAATAATTTTGGACCCATTTATCCAATGCAGTTTGAAGTTCGAACTTGTGATACGGTCAATGGAGTAAACACTAAAACATGTCACTGTGCCGAAAGTAGTTACATTGTTGGCACTAGTGATGCAGCCTTTCATAAAAAAATGCGGGAAACTTACGGCCACTTCTTCCGTACCGGAATGTTTGTGGATGACGGCGAGAACACTTTCCCAATGCAGGAATATAATGAACTTGACGGAAAGCTTAACGTTATCGGTGATGACGGACATGAGACCCGAGTGGTGTATGGGGAGGAATGCGCCGTTTTCGATCAAGTTGATGACTATTTACAAGAAAACTGGTATGGCGGTGGTGAAGGTTAGTTTAAAGCAAATCATTTATACATCATTAAAATCAGTGTTGGAAGCGTTGGGCGTTAGAGTGCGTTGGCAAACGCGTTGGGATCGTTGGGCATTGAAGAAATTTTTTTCCCAACGCGTTGGGACCGCCTGCGTTGGAAAAATAAGAGCGTTGGTCAACGCTTACGTTGGCCGCTGGGAAAAAATTCGAGCGTTGGCTAACGTTTGCGTTGCGCGTTGGGAAAATTTTTTAGTGTTGGCCAACGCTTGCGTTGGGAAACATTCTAGGGTTTGCCAACGCTTGCGTTGGGAAAATTTGGAGCCTTGGCCAACTTTTCCAACACTGATTAAAATGATTCGTTAGCCATCTCAAAACAAACTATCAAATAAAATATATTTGATGAATTACGATGTCTCGAGAGCCTATTAATTTATATATACCTTTACATACCATATACCTTAATAAACCATATACCGTTACATATCATATACCGTTACCTACCATATACCTTTACATACCAAATACCTTTACATACCATACACCTACCGTATGTATATGAATCATATAATATGATATACACCAGATATTATATATACACGATGAACTTTATATAATAGGGAAAGCCACGCGGTGTTCCAATCGACTAAAAAGATAAAGATGGCTGTAAATGATATATTATATCCTGCTATTGGATTGGGAGACCGGGTGGATTTTGCTACTAAAAGACTCAAGTAACAATGTAGTAAAATACACCACAAAACAAGTTATCTTACGTTTATAAGAATGATAATATAACCTTATTCCTCTGGTTAGATATTTGAACAAAAGGGGTCTAACATTAAGGGAAAAACTAACTCATTGCAAATTAATTGCGTAATTTGAAAGTATGAATTACTGTCGCAATTTCCACTAGTAAATTATCATCCATCATTTATTACATTGTGTTTATGTATTGGCAAGACATGTCTAGATAAGTGATTCAGTTATTGATATTGTATGGTTATAAAGGATTAGTACGGAACTTTTCTTTCATAAGCATAATGTTGGTGTACATAGCACTTATTCAAAAGGATATACAGTGCTGAACTTTCATTTTGCGGTTGGATTCGCCAGGGCGAACTTCTTAATAAGGCGAGAGCGAGGTGTGAAAGTTCGCCCTGGCGAATCCAACCGCAATATAAAAGTTAAGCACTGTATATAATGATTAATACGAGACCAAGTGGAATTGAAAGTTTGGCGCTTGTCGTCATTCCTTTATTGGCAGCTTTAGCAGTTTGATTATCACGGACAGCTTTAAATCTATTTTAAAGTTTATTACAGGGGATGTGCGTACTAAGGGTCGTTTAAAAATTTCTGAATTTACGAACATTAATTTATCACGCCGGGCCTAATTAACCACATCAAAGATTGGGCAAGGTTAGTCCCTAATTGCGCGCAAGCATGTTTTTTGCGTTATATATTTTTTTTTATCAATTTTAATTTATTGAATACAATTCGTATTTAGTAGATCCATAAACGGACCAAAATATTGTAAAAGATTCCCTTGGGAAATCAGAATTAGGACCCTTATTTGGAGTAAAAAACAACCTTAGTTATACACCCCTACGCTGTTATCTTGTCACCCGTTATCTTGCAGATTTTCCCGTTGGCCCCGTTATCTTACAGATTTTTGTCGGGCAATTCTCCAGGAATCCCTATCTTTATGTGTTAAGCACTGCGCTGTTATCTTGCAGGTATCCCCGTTCGCTCCGTTATCTTGCGGATTTTTTTCATGCGATAGTTGCAATATAACAGCGCAGGGGGTGTAGTTAACACTACCGACGGTTATTTAGCACAAGCGATCATTATTCGGCATCCCCTTTTACATGTTTCTTAAAAGTAAGTAGTATTTCCAGCCAAATAAAAATTCACAAGATAAATATAAAGAACAGATTCCTATGGCTGACTTTGTTTTGCTATACTGGCTAATCGTATAAATGCCAATACACCAGCAACAACAGCAGGACGCGACTGGCCAGAAAATATTTGGTGGCGGCGGTAGGTCTTGCGTAACCATGACTTGTTGCTCCGGTTGTAAAATTTCAACTGGTTCTGGCGCACTGGGTGTAAGTGAATGGTTACCCGCTGAGTTTTCTTGCAGAATCTCTCCCGCAAGTGGCACCTGAGCGCCAAATACCGCATTTTTTGCGTTTCTATATGACGGAGAAAAATCGCTTTTTTCAACACTCATTGCTTAACTGCTGCGCGTCCGGATTTACTACCCCGTGGCGCGTCCGGCTGCGCCTTTTGGCGCACTTTCTCGTCTCTTCTCTTTAGATCCCATGTTCCTATATGAAAATGTTTTTTTGTTTGTTTATTGACTAGTCTATTTATAATATTGAGTCTGACTTATATTTAACCAATAGAATGAGGTCACGTGGTCTGTTTTTTTTGTGTTATTCTCAGACGGAAAAGACTCACAATCCAATTCTCTCACAGACTGTCTCATAATTATTATGACCTGAATGAGTCAGGAAATTTTTTTCGCAGATGATAAAGAACCCCGTCTAGCTGAAAATGAAAATGACGTTGATCCGGATGATGTCTATACAGAGATTTTTTTTTGCTATATTTTTGTGCTATTTTTGACCATTTTCAGGCAAATTTGGAAAAAAACGGTTTTTCTAAAATCCACCGGTAATTTTGAAAATCTGATTTCAGATTCCGCTTCTCCGCACAAAACAGCTTCTAAAACACGTTTGTTTCATTCATTTACTACTACGTAATCACTTTAAGGTGCAAACCTATAAAAAAGCTTCAAACCCCATAAAACCCATTTTTTTTTCCGAATTTTACAAAAAAGTTCACACCGTTTTTACGCATATATGTATGAAGTCTGTATATAAATTTTCAGTTCCATAGCACTAACTTTGCGCAAACGGCATGCAAAACAAGGTCTCAAGCGTCTCATGAGACATCATATTGTTGAACCAATCACATTTTTGTTGACGGAAATTAATAAACTTGNTATCATATTATGCGCAATGAGTCAATTATTAAAATAAAAAAAGCCGATCCAGAATACCTCAAACCGTTGAGAAATGAGAGAGAAAATAATGAAAAAGTGCGCCAAAAGGCGCATCCGGACGCGCAGCAGTTAATATGAATGTTATTATTAAAATGGATAATTATAAATAGAATTATTAAAAAAGTAGCCGATGTACGACCGGGAAAAAGATTGAAAACAAAATTGAAAAAATTGAAAAATTATTGAAAAAAAATATAGTTCTATATTAAAATTTGAAGTCTAAAACTAATTTGTGAGGAGAAACTTATAATAAAAAGTTCATCCATATTCTTAATGAATGTTATGGAATACCACCAACTAACCAATTATCTCACCATCAGTTATCCTACTCAAATTGGGTTATTTTATGGCTTTTTAAGAAGAAATCTAACCGGTTTGCTGATTTCTAACTTTGGAGCTTCATTAATTGGGATTTAGGACACTGTTCTAGTTTTCGTCGCAAGTCTGTATCAGCGCAAAAATTACAATACATCTGACCAGTAAAGCTGAAACCTTTTTACCCAATTTCTATGAAAGATGAGGATATTTATCTCTATGGAATACCGGTAACATAATAAAATAATAACTCTTAAAAGTTTTAAGTTAAAACTCACGAAAAAAATTCAGGTACAAAAAAATTGTTTGTGTTTTTTTATTTTTTTTTAGCGCTTATAGGACGCATACGCCCGCTACAAAACCCTATTATGCAGACAGCTGCTTTGTTCATATAGATTAAGATTGGTGTCAAACCAAGAAGTATATCTTCAGTTTATATTACACAAAAAATCGATTAAAAATTGTCAGCTGTTAAGTCATAATAGTGCTTTGAACGGAAAAAAACCTGAGCAAACACAAAACTTTGCTTATTTATTCCATCAAAATGTACCTTTGTTTTTGTTCCAAGAAAATTAAAACTGAATCATAGTTTGATCAATACATTCACAATTAATTAAAAACCTTAAAATCCAAGATGGGTTCACAAATAAACAAATCACAGGCCTTTTGGTGCGCGATGACGTATTTGTCCACGCTGTACGGTCCCTGAACAGTACCAAGTGTACGGTCTAAGGTTAAGGGTAGTGTCGTCAAACTTGCGAAGGTGGAAAAAGCCCCAACGCAATTTCGAATTTTACCCCTACGCCAACCCAAAGCCAACGGAAATTTTCATTCGTGCCCCAACCCAACGCCAACCCAACGAAAAATTTGCCCTTATTTACAACACTGCTTAAGTAATTGCTTGTCTCCTAAACCCGTTTTAGAAAAATTACATTGCACACAACGGTGTAAATTATAAAAAAAAAATAAGTGTGTATAAAGAATTCTGTTTTACCATACTGCATTATTTTCAGAAGCTGGCAAACGAGGTATATGCCCAAGTGTTGCTAGTTGAACAGCGCCACGGACAAACATCACAAATTTTTGATGGCTTGTTCAAATTTCGTAAATTCTGTGACGTCTACCTGCCAAAGTTTGAACAATTTCAGCAATTTAAAAATAAGATTATGGAAATCGGGTAACGTTTTGACGTTGATAAAAACAACGCAACAGACTTCAATAAATATTTTCTCGTTTAATCTCAAACTTCGTACATTAATTCTGCATGTACAACCTGTAACTTACCTGTTAGTTTTGAGGAATCTTCATATAATTTTCAACTCTATTTTTTTNCACATTTTTATTCTAAATTATAATACAGTCGGTGAGGTAACGAGTTGAAATTTTCGTTGACAATTTTGTTATTAGCAAAGCTAATAAGTTTTCACCACTAGAACTAGAAAGGAAAAGAAAAATATGTAAATAATTTTTAAAGAACAAAATATTAGGGCCCAAAATATGTCGGGCGGAAACATAACAGCGCAGTGCGTAGGCGTATAAACTGGAAAAAATTTCTCGAAAAAGCGGAAACATAATGGAACCGACGGGGCTGAGCGGAAACATAATGGCCGGAAACATAACGGCGCAAGGGGTGTACATGTATAGTAAATTTTGAACCTATAATCAGTCTTATTCTTGAGGAAAATGTGATGGTTATTGCGATCAACTATCGACTCGGCGCGTATGGATTCTTATATTTTTGGGATATATATCGTAGTGATAATAAAACGCAAAAAAATAAGTTATGTTACCATTTTTGGTAACGTTGCCTGGCAAAATTAATAAAGAAGAATTATTTGCCGCCTGAATATATATTGACTTTAACTATGAAGATAATGTTAAAATTAAAAAAAATGTCCAAAAAGGGATTATATCTAAAAAAAATAGTCCAAAAAGGACTATATCTGCGCGCAGCGCCATTTCTGCTCAGTGGACAAACGAAAAAAGATTTTAAATTGTACAATTCGTAGAGTCAGTGGAATGTTTTATTGCGCAGAACCAAACGCTAAAAAATGACCGACTTAAAAAAAATTCGAATGAAAGCTGTGTGAAAAATACAACTGATTTTTTTTTGTAGTTGCATTTTGTACCTTTGAGCAAAGATAATTTGCTACAAAATGAATTTGTCGATATCCCGAATCAAGTTACCTTTTATTGAGGAAGACCAACAAGCAAGTGGTAATTGGGGTATAATGGACCAAGGAACAGCCTTGCAATGGGGTAATCAATTTGCACCACATTTCGGCGGTGACACAGACCAAATAACTTTGACGGGTTGCAGTGCAGGTTCTCAGTCAATTTGGTATCATATGCAAGCAACACAAAGCTGGAATTTTTTCCACCGAATTGTATCAATGGGAATTGGTGTAAGCGGCACAACAAAGGCAGATTTTGCTACGGTATGAGAAATATACAGAAAATTGTATCGCTCGTAAAAATGCGCTTTAGCTTTTGTATGATGCGATGTTAACGAATTCGGGGTGTTCCGACATGGATTGTTTACGAGCTTTACCACATGTTGACCTTCGAGAGGTTGCCAGGGCAACAACGGCCCAAGGAATTGTTTACCAGTTTGATTAAAATGCCATTTAGTATAAACCGGTTTGTTTCAAACATTCCTTTGATTTCCTGCAGACTAAAAAAATTGTTAATAATTTAAAAACATAGATATGCGCAAAACTTGATTTGTTGTTAGTACTGAAACTTTTCATTTGATATCATGGTATTTCGCAGAAAACAGTTTTCGACGAACATCGCGAAAATGTAAAATAGCAGCAATATGGCGAAAAACAATACTTGGAAAACTCAGCAAGATATGTTTTCTGTTTGAAACCACAAATGGCTTTTTGTGCGTGATGCCATGGTGTGTCATTGTTGGACAAACAATGTTGGTGTTATAACCCTCGGTTCTCTTGAATACGGGATTTTTTGCCCAAATGGCAAACGAGCATGACCACGATGAGAGAGCGCGCTGAGATCTGAATCACTCCTTATGGCCGATCAGCGTGTGTGAGAATTCGACTTGCTCAATGAAGAAAATCAGACATTTTTCATTTTTAAAAGGTAAAAAATCCCGTATTCAAGAGGTCCTTTCATTATTAGTAGGAATAAAGAAACATATAATAAACAATAAAAGTGACCACATATGCCCCACGACGGACGATGTTCAAGGTGGTCATTGATGGTCGATTTATCAAATATGCTTCGTACGAAGCAGTCAAAACCGGCAAAATCCGTCCAAACACGCCAATCAGCTGGAACTATGCTGAACACGATGGTTATGGGTTTTCAATGGGATTTATTGAATCAATGACTAATGTTCCTCAACTGGCCGCACAACTCGACGAATATAATCAAATTAAGCAAGAACATAAAGTTGACATACCCTCCGATTTTACCGATCAGTAAAAGGCTCGAACTTTAAATCGGGGCTGCTCAAAGAAAAAACAAAAGAGTAAATTTATCACAAAAAGCTGTAGCTATATGTAGAAACATTTTGAGCCTTTAGCAAGTACTTTAAATTGCTCTATTTTCCAGAACACATCGATCAAATTCTGGAAGTATTCGGATGCGACGGAGAAAACGGTGAAGTCATCGATTGCAGAGACACTTATACGGTATTTGTGAAACTTCAATATCTGATTTTTGGTTCTATTGTAAGCTGGATATTTATTTTCCGCTTTGTTATATAAACCAGTTGTACGGTTATCTTTCGCAAACCATGTCGAAAATGATAATCGATAACTGAAAATAGGCACAAAAATGAAAGATAAACGTTTCGAGCTTTTGGTCTCAAAAAATTCAGTGAAAAATTCTAAGGGTAACACATTATAAAAATGTTTAAAATTCCCTCATAACTATCATTATTATGATGAGAAAGAAAAAAGTCGTAAATAAAAAAAAACAATCATAGAAAATGAACTAGACATCACAAAATCATGAAACTTAGCTCATTCGATTTGTTATTTTTTCTTCGGAATTGATTTTATGATCAAAGAAAAAGTATGACGTTAAAATTTTCCTGTTTATGTACTATTGTTATAATTTTCTCTTTATATTCAACACGCTCATAATCGTTAAAACTTATTTTTTTATTCTTGGGTCGCCCGATGCTGCGCTCAAAATGAGATCGAGTGCGAGTACAATCGGGACTGACCGGGAAACTGCATCCAATTACGTTAAAATACACCCATATTAATCATGTGTTTTAATAGCGATGGATGACTGCGGCGGTGTGGTCTTGTAGTACGCAAGATGCATTCAAACATCTCATGCAAGTAAGTGTTTTGTTACTTTATTTCACGTTAAACGTTATTAATACAAATCAATTTTTATCATAGGGCGTTACATAGATCATTTTCACAGGTATCTTGCAAAAAACGTATAAGTTTGACATGTTTTGGATATTTTTTATTTTATAACTTGTCCCTTTTTACGAACTGCGCACTAATTTTGACACATCTCAAGATAACTTTACCAATGTATTTAATACAACGGTACGTTATTTTATTTTCCGAAATAAACACGGTACATTTCACTAGCTATATTTTTAAGAACAATGATTTTGGACCCATTTATCCAATGCAGTTTGAAGTTCGAAATTGTGATAAGGTCAATGAAGTAAACACTAAAACATGTCACTGTGCCGAAAGTGGTTACATTATTGGCACTAGTGATGCAGCCTTTCATAAAAAAATGCGGGAAACTTACGGTCACTTCTTCCGTACCGGAATGTTTGTGGATGACGGCGAGAACACTTTCCCAATGCAGGAATATAATGAACTTGACGGAAAGCTTAACGTTATCGGGAATAACGGACATGAGACGCGAGTGGTGTATGGGGAGGAATGCGCCGTTTTTGATCAAGTTGATGACTATTTACAAGAAAACTGGTATGGCGGTGGTGAAGGTTAGTTTGAAACAAATCATTTATACATCATTAAAATCAGTGTTGGAAGCGTTGGCCAACGCGTTGGGAACGTTGGGCATTGAAGAAATTTTCTTCCCAACGCGTTGGGAAAATAAGAGCGTTGGTCAACGCTTACGTT
>SCLG01000121.1:227843-250417 GCA_004367875.1 Oikopleura albicans
TCGTTTAGTACCCGTAATCGAAATTGTAATAAGCACATATTTGTGACCAAGATTTGTTGATGAGTACATTAACTTATCGAGCAAAATGATGGTGAAGACAATATCCGTGAAAAATCCAACAATAAAATGTAATAAGGGATATGCCAATTTTTCGGCTATTATGGTTGAACTGTTGACAACCTACTCAGATATTTTCAAATTTAGTTGTCAAAATAATTGACAGAAGTCTTATTTTAGTTTTTGTTTTTGATAATGGTAGTTATTTGAAAATACCAATCAGTAAAGTGAGATAGAAGTAAAAATAGAGAGCAACAAACTCGATCTTGTATGAAATAAAAACAAATTTTTAAAATGTGGTCGTAAAATTCATTTCATTAAATGAACGGCCGACATGGAATTAGTGCCCCTCATGGGCTTAATTTGCACAAATTTGTTTTAAAACAGTTGAGGGGGGTCACCAATACCCGTTTTGCCCTACGGGGCCTCGCGGGGCCTCCATATGCCTTAAATCGACAAAAAACCCAGTTGCGTGTCTATTTACACGCACTTCCCCCTGGGAGTTAAGTTGTCAATTGTTACTTTAATGACTATTTCTATGATTTACATATCCTTTTTCCGAATACGTCTTCCGTTTTTGAAGCTTAGACTTCTGCAAAATCGGAAGACATATTCGGAAAGATTACATACGGATGTTGTATGTTATATTTTATACAAAAGACGTTATGCGGCCCTTATGGGACCGCCCCTTATGCGAGTAAAAATGTATTTATTTCTTGGAACATGTGTTGTAAAATTAACACAAAGATGGATAACTATATATCCATCCAAACTATTAAGTTGCCGTCCCATCTCCGAAGTCCTGGCAACGTCATTCTTTAAGAACTAATAGTTATTAAAATTTCCATTAATTTTATATTATTAATATTGATATAATGATCTCTTAAAGTTGGAACATTAGGTGGTTTATAATGATGGTGTCAAACATTGTCAAAAAGACAAGTAAAAATATCTTATAGATTTATTACCTGCAACGTCTTGGCCCAAGATTTTCAACGATTAACTAAGAGAACATAAATTTAATCATAATCATCAAAATTTTTCAAAAAAAAAAAGTAATTTAGCCATTTGACGTAAGATTAAAAGTGGATTGTAATGAGCTAATCCACTTTTCGCTCAAGTTCATCCTGTCACGTGATAAATTTGATTACACCGGGTGCGCAGTTATCGGGCGTCCAGTTATCGGGCGGGTTTGTGTCCAGTTATCGGGCACCCTGCGCTGTTATCGGGCACCCTTCGCATTGCTTTTGAATATATATGTGTACAAATGACCACAATTCTTGCTCGTGCTGTTATCGGGCGGGTTTTTTGCATATTTTTACCTTATTCCGCTTCCGCCCTGAGCAGTTATCGGGCGCCCGATTAAGACTTTTTTGTCGCGAAACCCGCCCGATAACTGCGCACCCGGTGTAAATAAGTTTCGGTGTTTATGGCTTCTTTTTTGTTCTCCGATATGATTGTAAACCCAATGTGGAGTTATCTTATCGGATTGTGGGATTTATGAGTAGACTAGTCGAAAGTTTTTAACAATTTTAAAAGGAGGTTGGTGACCTAAAAGGCGATAATTTGAATTCCCTATTTTTTCTGGCGATTGAAGTGAACCTGTATATCCACCATGCCTCTTATGACCATTTATGTTAATAATAAGTAAAAAATCTAGAAATTATGAGCCTTTTAGTTCATAAAATGTAACTCATATTNTGGAAATAACATGAGAATCCCAAATAATTAAATTTTGGATTTTTTAACAAATGGTTAAACATTATTTACCAGCATGCAAAAATCCATGAAAATCATAGTTCCGGAAAAATTTACTAACTTCATTTCCTGTAAACGTTATTTTTAACTTCATTCCTTATCTGGCAGTGTTGAAAAGTCATTATATACATTTGTTGAAATGCAAAATAAAACGGCACGAACTCCGGTAATACCAAGGTTCAATAAAGCGAGTCGATTGAATCTTGCCTTCATCATTCATTTCAATTTCAGGGATAATGCATGAATCTAGAAAAGTTAAAAACACTCAAGGGGCACTCAAGGCAATGGGACATTTTGTGGGACATTTTTGTGTTACACTTTATTTTTCATTCCAATCAATAAGCTTTTATTGATTAAAGGTTTATCAGCAAGTAAATATCAATAAACTATTGGGGCTTGTTAACCCGTGACGATCTTAATGGGAAGAAAATGCACGATTCGTCGGCTGAAAGCACTCAGGAGTTAAACGAAAATAGGGGACGGGTGCAATCTTTACGCAACGGGCCGGGTTAAGGGAAATATTGCGACATTTTGCGACAAAATTTTGCAAGTAAATTAAAATAATCCAAAAATATCGAATTGCGACTTAAAATGAGTTACGCTAGAATCGCACACAAATTAATTTTATTTTAAATTTGTTTTGGTACCAAAACTTTTGGTCTTTAATAGACGGTCTATTTCATTTTACCAGACTGTTAACTTTAGCCTATTTGATATCACCAGTGTCAACCTAATTTCGACAAGTATTGTTAATATAATCTGTCAAAGGGCACGAAAAAAAAAATCAATTTTTATACCATGTTTAAAAAAACTTGATTTTTACCTCATTTTCTCTAGCATACATTAGCTTATAAAACACCAAAAACAGGTACGAACGTTATAAAGAACAGGTAATAAAAAAAAACAAGTTAAGCTGATAGATTTCGATCTGAGGAAAAAGAAAAAATCTTTCTAAAGTCGTGATCGTGTTCCTTATTTGCACAAATAAATTAAACATTCATGGCTTTCAAGCCCTCGCTCGTATTCGGCGTCAATTTACCATTTTTGTGTCATTAGAAAAACACAGAAAGGACAAAAGGAAAGTGAAAAAAATTTATTTATTTCTAGAGTCTAATAAGTACAAAACTATGTGATTCGGGTAAAGTTTGACCTTATAACCAATAAAGACCTTAAAAGCAATAAATACCATAATGCCAATTTCGCACCATAAGTTAAGGGTCCATTATTTTAAGGGCAATCATAACAAATTTTGTGTGAACCCATAACGCAGTTATCTGGCCGACATTTGTGTACAAAAAACGTTTTGTGACGTAATAATTGCCAGATAACTGCTCATTGTTTATCATATAAAGATAGGAGTTCTTGGGAAATGATTGATCAAAATTCCGGCCAGATAAGGGAACGAGCGGGAATTATGGCCCGATAAGTGCGCGAGAGTGTTTTTTATTCGAACAAAAAGAATTTTTCCATAAACACAATTTAAATTTTGGCAAAATGTTGTATAATTCGTATGCCGCATAGTAATGTAAGTCGCATACTGGGAAAAGTCCAAAAGTCATTTAACTCATTATGTACGTTCATTAACCATTGGTACAGTTTCTGCGTGGTTGAGTTAAATGTGTCGCGTTTATTTTTTGCTAAATTTAAGAAATTGTTCACGCCTTATATGTAAGTCAGTTGAGTTAATTTAGTTTTACCGACTGAAACGATATAAACTTCAAATATAGCTAGGCTGTATTCTAAATTTTGTTTTTGACCAAACTATCACAACGGCGATTTCTGGAATTTTTTCTATCCCAAGAAAGTTTTTCTATGCTGGATCGAATTTCAGTCGGTGCCAATTTTAAATCAACGTGTTTTACTAATTTTATACTACTTGGGCCAAGAAGAACAAATGGTCCTTTTTCGTTCACGAATTTCGCTCCCATTATAGCCTATTTACGCCACGGTCGAAAACGAAAGTTGTCGCCAGGACTCCAAAATTTCACAGGAGATGCATTTTTGGCCACTCAAGAAAAAAATCATAATTATGGTTCGTAAAATACGGGCCACTTAAGGAGGGGTCCGTCGTGTTGTTTACAAACTTAACTCGTCCCCGTTCAAAGTCTACATTTTTGCAGACTGACCCTCAATATCGCGTAATTTATTATGATACATACCTTTAAAAAAGAATTCGTTTTGACAACTTTATCTCAAATTTTATGCTCTATTTTTTTTTCTTACTGAAAATTAATTTTTTTTTCACTCGGTCACACAAAGCGATAGTTCGCGTGGCCATTTTTCTGTTTCCTGCAGATGCGCGTGATCAATTATACCCCTATTAGTTTAGTTTACCGTTTTATTTTGATATCAAACCAAGTAACACATGTTTTTTTTNTTATGTTTAACTATTTTTTGGAGCACTGTAGACCACCACTATGTCCAAATGAGAGATTGAAAAACATCGTAACCCTGAGTATTTTTCAAAAATTGTATGACCATTTTTATTTATTTCAATTTTGGTCAGAATTTTGAAAGCCCGAAATTTCTAGAACCCAGTAGCCAAATGAACTTGGTCATGGTTTATAATAAGAGTTAACACCTTGAACTGTTGTAAAAACAGAAAATTTAACACACAAATGCATTTTACCTATTTTCAGGTTGAATTTGTACACAACATGACGGACCCCTCCTTAAGTTATACCTAAAAATCGTGTTGGCGCCACCTTCCGACATCACATTTGGATTTGTTGTCAAACATTACCCTTATAACCAACTAAACCGATAATTTTCACTACATAATCGCCTAATACAGATAATTACCGGTAAAACCGGAAATCCTGAGAAACTGACCAAAAAATTGTATTCTTCACCCCAAAAAAAATCAGACTCCGAAAGTTTCGTCACTGTAGGAAATGGCGCCCGAATCGGAGTGAAAATTTTGTTCACTCTTTGTAACCAAAGAAAGAGTCTCTTTGTGAGAAAATTGAAAAATAACTTTTTAAGTGTTACAAAGTTTATTGGAAAAGTTAATATAAAATAAGTTTTTAGAGATTTATATACAGTTCTTATGTAAATGATTTTTTATAGTTTTAACTTGTTTTACAAATTGTACATTATGTACAAAGCACGTTAATGTTCAATGCACGAAAACCAAATTGGTGAGAAAATCACCAATATTTGATAACGTTTTCGTCAAAGATATTATGATATCTATGAATCACATTTCTATCATCCAGGATGATTCATCCTCCATATCCTTCGTTTGAGTAATTATAAGCGGTAATTGCGCCGACTGGTGGACAAACAGGTCGCGGGCAATTGTTGCGGTGACATATTGAAAGGGTGCACGTCACGGATTGCTCCCCAGCTCTGTTATTAATCAAAAACGACTCGAATGCGAAGGTTTTCTGAGATTCTTCCTTCAACATTTGGGACCACGGCATCGAAGGAAACACATGTAGGGCTTCTGAGTAGCAACCGTCTTTTGAAGCGTCATAACAGGTTATTTCCCAGTTTAAAATATTTCAAAAATAATATAAAATACCTCACCTAACAGGTTATCTTACCTTCATAAAAGCTAAAAAAGCGGTGAGATAACATAACCTTGGTAAGATAACCTGTAAGGGCGTAGGCGGTCCAAAATTTTCGGATTTCTAGATTTTAGCCTAATAAGCGGCATGTTAGTGAAGTTAATTATGACTCTAGCTTTGATAATGTAAACTTCAAATCTATGATCGGGTTCACAGACAAAACAATCCTTGTAAAAAAATGTGATATCGCGTAGCATTGTTACATCCCATTGTGTGGTGAAAGCTAAAGTTGAACCGATTGATATTTGATTTTGTGACCAGGCTGTACCACAATCTTGACAGTCAAATGACATTCGGAAACCGTCGTCGAGTTTGATCAGATCAGAAGCCTCAGCACCTTTAATAATGTTGACATCCAGTTTTGGTTTGATGCTTTGGAGGGTTGTTAAAGACGTTTTACCTCTCATTCACGTAAGTCAAGGCCTATTAAGATTACTTCATTATAGCATCAGTTTACTGACGATGAAAATTTCTATACATAATGTGCGAAATTGACTAAATTAAGAAGCTTAATAGGAATTTACCCAAAACGGTTTTAGTCGCCGTGGGGCCCCGGGCTAAAAAAGTCCACTTTCAAGAGTTTTTTTATGGGTGGCGAAATCCTTTAGGCCCCATTTATTTAATAAAGGCCCATCAGATTATTTTTTTCCTAGACGCGTTAAAACAATCTATGTTAACCCATGTCCTGAATGGATCGCTGATAACGTTGACTTCAGTTGCATATTTACAAGTAAATTCTAAAATCATGCCACTTGACTCATTGTTTGTGGATTTGATAATGACTCCGTCACCCAAATTTGTAAGTACGGGCAACGACTGCCCCGCTCTCGCAAACTTCAATTGTAATTTTATCAACAATCTAAAAAAACTTTAGTAACTTATCACATAAATGGCGGTTTCCCATCTAGAAAGTACGAACATAAAAACGCCCGGAATATTAATGGTATCTTTTTTGTTGTTGGAACGCAAGAGAAAAAAATAAATCCAATTACGCAAAAAAGTGGATAATTAAAACGTGTTTACTTATTTATGTAGGCCAAGCTAAGCCAGTGAAAATAAAAATCGAACTTAAGCCAATCCAAGCCAAGCCAGCCGAAAGAAAAAATCAAATTAAGCCAATTTTAGCCATTTTTAGCCAATTTTAAGCCAATTTTAGCCAATTTTAGCCAGTTGCGAAAAAAAATCTAACTTAAGCTTAGCCAAGTCAAGCGAGATAATTGATTATGCCGAGCCCTGGTGGCGCATTGATGAAGAGGGGAGAAAAGAGGGGCACGGTGCCCCGGGCACCCTACTTCAAGAAAAAAAAGGAAAACTGCTCTATTCTACAACCTATCTAGAAATTAGGTAAAACATACGTGCGTAGCACAGCGGAAATTTATGCTATACGTTCTGTAGTTATTAAATTGGCCGTTTGCACTTTGAAGAAATTGGCTTGCTTTGATTTTTTGTGCTCTCGATAAGTTTCAGCTGGGCTTGTCTTAGCTTTTTTTATTTCTCAAAACATGTTGGCCTGGCTTGGCTTTTTACTTTCTCTAATGTCATTCGTGCCTAGCCCTGGTGCTATCATAAAAATGACAACATAATCAGATCTTGGTAAGATAATTGGGTGAGGCGTAAAAACGATGGGTTCTGTACTTACGCATCGTCAACACCTTCTTGTGACATTGCGCAACCTCCAAGTTCACAAATTATATGCCAATTGTATTTGGAATGAACGCCCTTCGGCACTCTATCCAGCCGCGGTACAATGCCGTCGGCAATTCGCTCGCCCATGACGTCCCTAGCAAAAAATAATCTATTGCTCAATTGCACTGCCATGTGCTTGGCCGTGCACGTTAACTGGAAACANGTGGGGCCCCGGGCTAAAAAAGTCCACTTTCAAGAGTTTTTTTATGGGTGGCGAAATCCTTTAGGCCCCATTTATTTAATAAAGGCCCATCAGATTATTTTTTTCCTAGACGCGTTAAAACAATCTATGTTAACCCATGTCCTGAATGGATCGCTGATAACGTTGACTTCAGTTGCATATTTACAAGTAAATTCTAAAATCATGCCACTTGACTCACTGTTTGTGGATTTGATAATGACTCCGTCACCCAAATTTGTAAGGACGGGCAACGACTGCCCCGCTCCCGCAAACTTCAATTGTAATTTTATCAACAATCTAAAAAAAACTTTAGTAACGTATCACATAAATGACGGTTTCCCATCTAGAAAGTACGAACATAAAAAACGCCCGGAGTTCATGTCATGCTATCAAAGTGTTCTACTCACAGCTCGGCAAAGCTACAGAGCGTATAGCATAAATTTCCGCTGTGCTAAGCACGTATGTTTTACCTAATTTCTAGATGGTTGAAGAATAGAGCAATTTTCCTTTTTTTTCTCGAAGGGGGGTGCCCCTCTTTTCTACCCTCTTTATCAATACGCCACTATACAAGCAGTTAATTATATTCAAAAATCTGTAAGGAATATTATCCTGTATGATTTTGTCAGGTCTGAGCCTGGCACGTATGTCTACTTTATAGCTTGTATTAAATTAGTGAAGCTTAATGAGAAAAAAATCAAGTTATCAAATTTTTTCATCCTAAAAAGTAGGAATATTAATGGTATCTTTTTTGTTGTTGGAACACAAGAGAAAAAAATGAATCCAATCACGCAAAAAAGCGGATATTTAAAACGTGTTTAAAAAAAATCCAACTTAAACTAAGCCAAGCCAAGACAATTGATTATGCCGAGCCCTGGTGGCGCATTGATAAAGAGGGGAGAAAAGAGGAGCACCCTACTTCGAGAAAAAAAAAGGAAAATTGCTCTATTCTACAACCTAACTAGAAATTAGGTAAAACATACGTGCGTAGCATAGCGGAAATTTATGCTACACGTTCTGTAGTTATTAAATTGGTTGTTTGCCCTTTGAGGAAATTGGCTTGCTTTGGTTTTTTGTGCTCTCGATAAGTTTCAGCTGGGCTTGTCTTAGCTTTTTTATTTCTCAAAACATGTTGGTCTGGCTTGGCTTTTTACTTTCTCCAATGTCATTCGTGCCTAGCCCGGGACTATCATCAAAATGGCAACATAATCAGATCTTGGTAAGATAATTGGGTGAGGCGTAAAAACGATGGGTTCTGTACTTACGCATCGTCAACAATTTCTTGTGACATTGCGCAACCTCCAAGTTCACAAATTATATGCCAATTGTATTTGGAATGAACGCCCTTCGGCACTCTATCCAGCCGCGGTACAATGCCGTCGGCAATTCGCTCGCCCATGACGTCCCTAGCAAAAAATAATCTATTGCTCAATTGCAATGCCATGTGCTTGGCCGTGCACGTTAACTGGAAACAGTTTATTGTATCAATCATAGAGCAGACGCCATTGGAAAATGTCCAACATGTTCGATTTGCACACGGGAAACGGGCCAATGAACGCTGTCTCCACGTCGGAAATGTTCGTTCTCGTTTGCGACTCCAAACCCGGCGAGCCTCTACTGTGTGTTGCATTAAGACTAAATAATAATGATGTTATGATATTGAATACAATAATTAATTAAATACACCACCTAACCATTTGACTCAACACATTTTTTCCGAAAAAAGGTGTTAATTCAAATGCAAATTGTTAAGTCAAATGCAAACTGTTAAGCCACATGGGTAGTGCGTAGGTTATAACCCTGGAAAACTTGAAACAAAAAAAAGTGTTAACTCAAATGCAAATAGGCTTTCACATGCTATACAAAAATAATATCGTGTTATTCTTTTAGCGCGTATTTTCCCTCGCAAAAACATCGCCCACTGGATGGCCGATGAGCCGCATCACTTTTGTTTCTCAAGTCTCACTCACCGCTTCTCTACAAATTAATATAATGAACAAAAAAATCATTATACATCACCTAACCATGTGACTTAACACATTTTTTTGCCGAAAAAAGGTGTTAATTCATGTGCAAAGTGCTAAGTCTAGCCACATGGGTAGTACGGAGGCGGAAATGCTGGAAAAAAAATACAAAAAAAGGACAAAAAAAGTGTTAATTCAACTGAAAACTGTTAAGTCAAATGCAAACTGTTAAGCCAAATGGTGTTAAGTCAGATGGTTAGTTGGTGTAATCAAATAATTAATTAATTGTCATATCTCGTAATAAATAGTTAATGATATGTAACTAAAAAATACTAGACATACCGTCATTTCTAATACCGTATTAGAAATGAAGGTATGTCTAGTATTTTTAGTGTCATATGGCACTGTTTTCATTTGTTTCGCTAACTGTTCGAAATTGAGAAGAGTTATCCCCAATCGGGTTTTCGAATTCAGTTAATTTTTAGCTGAGATTAATTTTCAATTAACCGGTTCTCTAGACGGGTTTTAAACTGGTTTTATTTTTTTTTTTACTTCTTATAATACGTGTCCAATTATAATCTAAAATTCATCACATCGTTTTGGTGTTTTAGACTTATTAGAATAGTTACACGGCCTAACCCTAAACAGTAGATACAAAGTAACAGGAGCACAGTGAGATAATTAAATTTGAATTAATGTAAAGCTTATGTCACATAAGTTATGTGCCTTAACACATTGTTGAAAGGTTATCACATTTCGGTAGAATGTAAATTACATTACAAAGTTTTACATTACAAGGCATTATATCGCACACAAGTTCATAAATTACATACACCACCTGAGGGTAAAATCCGAAGTGTGGATGTTACTAAGTTATAATTAGTAAAAATTATTAAAATTATAACCCGGTTGTAAAAAAAACGTTTGCGGTTAAGGAAACTGTTTACTTTTTATTATTTTTTTATTGCAATAATTACATGTATACATGTATACCTAAATTATCTGAAAAGTGGTAAGATAATCCAACATTGGTAAGATAACCCCTCAGGGCGTAGGCGGAAACCTTTAAACGTTTTGGTCCAAAAAGTGGTAAGATAACCCAATCTTGGTAAGATAACCCCTGGTAAGATAACCCCTCAGGTGGTGTATTATATATTGGCTGTTTTGAAGTTTGAAATAGATTTTTTTACGATTTTGAGAATATTTACAAATGCATTCCTACCAATTGTCATAAGCGCCAGCAGAACCATGTTTATTAGTATTTCTCTGTTTCGTTTTTCTTTGATACCAAACGGTGAATTCCTGTTTAAATCCGTTTGAATTTGTAGCGTTATGGGTAGATGGTGTCATCGTAAGAATGCCTAGCCAAATTTTCACCACCAGCTAACAACAAGCGGTCAAATATTTTATTTTGCGGTAAACAGTAGAGTATTGTGGTTATAAACTTCTCCGTTTCCTTTTGTGTTTTGTACACATAGGTTAATAAACGTAAAATGTTATGCTAAAAACATACTTAAATCATAAGTTTAGTGACGATAGCGAGACCATACCATATTACCATACGAACTTGGCATTAAGAATGAGATAGTTCAATTAAATTGCCTTCAAATCTTAACAGTTAACAAAAATATCCAAAACCAATATTACTGATACAGCGACATGGTACAACATAAAAATGGAAATTCGAAATTGATAATGAGTTTTCAGTCCCTTATTAGAATTGCAAAATCAAGACAGCTCATTTTAACTTTTGAGCTTAATAATATTGAAAACAAAATTAACATAAGCATTATTTTACATGCCTACGCACTGTGTCCTTATCTTGCAGATGTTTTCAATCGGTGCGGTGTTTTGTAAAGTTGTTAATGTTATAAGATAACAGCGCAGCGGGTGTAATTTAAATTACTACCCATCAAGCTAAATTTGTTTTTGTGCACTCTTTTGAGACACTCAACGAGTCAATATTTTAAATTTTATGAATTCTATGTCGCACAGTGCACTCTAGTCTAGAGTAAATTACTCTTGACTTTATACTAATACGAGTTTTCAACTCCCAGGGGTCACTTTGTCCAAATCTGGACTAAACGCCCTAGTTAGGGCCTAATTTAGGCCTAAATGAACTAAAAATGATAGTCAACGGGGCTTAATCGAAAATCGCTGAAACATGGGTCTAGTTAAATTGTATGAGAAAAAATAAAGGCGTCCAGTCCAAATTTGGACTAAGTGACCCCTACGGATTATATGCCACTTGTGACCCTTGGGAGTTAACAAAAATATTCCAAATTATTACAAATATTATTACAAAATATTACAAATTATAGTCCGAATCTAATGTGAATTTGATTGGACTGAATGATGAGTGTGATTTCGTGTTTGATTTGTGATTTTATGATCACACCACTAAGTGTCAAGCTAATTTTTATTCTCTCTGTCACGTTCAAAGACGCAGGGAGTTAAACATTTCGATTAATCACAAAACTTTCAAAAATGCCGTGTTTTGGTTCCCAGACCCTACTCACAAGTCGTATAGGATTAATCGATCATCTCAATTAATTACCGGTAAAGGTTAATCTGTTGATCCTAGGATTTGGGATTCAATTGTCTCCGAAGAAGACGCGGTAAAAACTGTACAATATGGGTGCCATATGAACCATCTCTGATACGAAAAGAATGAAAATTATGTTTTTCTGTTTTCACATGACCCTCAACTCGGACTGTGAGACCAAGGTTGAGTTCGATCAACCAAGTGTGTCCAACGTCGCCGAACGTGACATTCCAAAATGGCGCAGCGGGGGACCCCATGGATCGCCATGTTTTTTTTTTCTTGACATTAATTAATCAAATCAAAATAATGTGGCAAATGCAGATTAGGGCTGAGTTTTTGTTCAATTATTCTTTTTTGGGTGTTAGACGAATTGGAAAGTTCGGGGACAATACGGGCCAGTTTAGAGATATACAAACATTTTGAACATGCCATGAATCATGTCAAAATGTTATGATGAGGAGCTCAAAAGAAACAAAACTGAGTATACGTGGTTTAGGGCGTGGATTTGCAAGTGGATACTTGACGCAGATCGCACGATACAGGTAAGAGCAAACATTTCAAAAATAAAATCACGGAAAGGATTTTGGACGCAAGACAAATAAAACAATTTCCCCGTACAAAAACTACCGAATAACTGCTAAGGCCGTTGGTTAACCGGATAGAAACCCCGGTAAACTATGTGACATAGTCTATGTCTTATATAACAGAACAAGCGGGAATGTCTTGTAATTTGTGTATTAATTTGCGATAAAAATAAAACTTGAAATTAGTTAAGGACCATACTTACTGTTTGTCAAGATACTAAAGGGTTTAGTTAGTACCCAGTCGTTGTACACAGTCTAAATCTTGAAACAGTATAAATCCAAAATAGGAAAATACTGAAGTAGAAATATTTATAAGTTTTGGGTTTCGGAAACGGTATTCTAAACTTTAACTAATACGGTATGAATAAATAGCTTTTTTATTTCCGATATTTCCTCGAGTTCATATTGGCGTGAGAACTATGTGAGCATAACATTGGTGGAAGAAATGTAATTAGCTCAAAATGGCTCATTAGCGATGAAATGTCTTCGGTTTTTCGGAAACTATTTCGTATAAGTTTGATATAATGTTTAACAGTTTAAACTGAGTTGACCTTAAAGTTATAATTAACCCCTATTAAAAGGCTATGCTAGCGTTTTCAATAATTTCTAGGCATACATCCAAGTATGAATAAGGTGACATCTACTTAATTTGTACATATTGATAAATGTTTGATGACAAAAAGTAAACGATAAATAATTATGTTGAACTATCGAAAAATGCGATGTTGTAATGACGCATGGTCAATATGATAAATCTTGCGGACGACACGGTACACCAAAACTCACAATGAGTGTACACAGGGTATGGCACGCGTTTTGTTTACCAAGATCCAAAGAGTTTGTGCTCTATAAACCATAAATTATATGCGGTTTAGGGTATAAAACACAATTTGACGCTTTCACAAATGATTTATAAAACTCGTCATCAACGGAGGATGCCTAAAAAGTGTTCAAATACGATTTTTTACAGTTTACTATCAGAAAAGATACTTCAGATTCAATAATCTGAAACGTACATTTGTGGTAGCACATTTGGTACTACTTTTGGTTAGCACTTTTGGTACCACTTTTGGTACCACTTTAGTAACACTTTTGGTAACACTTTTGTTAATTACATTTTAAACGAGTATGATACTTTGAACAGCCAGTAAGGTTACGTTTATGTATATTATCGTTTCTTCAGTTTGAAAATTCAGCATAAAGTAATTATAAGTCAATAATTTTGAAAGTTTGTTAATTTTACACTTGATACTATTTGACATAAAACTACTGTATTAAAAAACTAAAGTTATCTCAATATGTTGTGTATTTGAATGATCATCTTTTCAGAAATAAAATGTTCAATATTAATTGTGAAAGACATTGTTGCTCAAACTAATCGTCGTTGCTCATACTTGCTCCTACGGCGCTGGAGTCTGTAACTGAATTACAAGCCACGCCTATTAGCTCGTGATTTTTTATGGGCGCCTCCTATTAGCTAGCGTCGTTTAGCCACGCAAATGACTCACTGCGTGGCTTGTAATCTGCCGTAAACGGTCTGTAACTGAATTCCATGCCACTAACAACACTGTTGACTTAAAATAGCGGGGTTGAATACTTTTTCACGAGTCATCCACATTCTCAATGTACGGCATGGAATTAAAATTACAGTCAGAAATAAAGTACGTACAAAGAAATATGTACAATCATGTTGATTTACAGAACGTGCCCTTGGGAGTAATTATGAATCGTTTTGAAAAAAAAAATTGAAACAAAATGATATGTCTCTTTAACTGACATAAACCAACAAAAAATCAGAATTTTCAGTTACTACATTTTGACTCCACAGAAACATCTATAATAATTGTATAATAAAATGTAAAAAATACGAATTGAAGAAAATTACGGAAATGTAAATACAAGCCTCCTTCATCGATTGTGTTCTCAAACAAGAAAATGTAATTACTCCTATGTGAATGGACCGCGGAAAATATTCGAATTTTGCGAAATGCTAAAAATTTGACCTCGAGTCAATCATTAACTGAGTAACATTTAGCTTTCCATCTTTGTGCAAAAAAAAACGAAAGAAAACAGTGTGATACGAGTACCGTATTTGACTATTGCTTTTTAGGCTTCACTTTTTACCCATTTTAGTCGTTATTCTACTGCCTTTTCTGTTTTTTTTAATTTGATGAAATTGTTCAACCGTGCCCAGAAGTTATAGAGAAAAAAAAACACAACCAGAAAAATCATAAATATGAAGTTTGGCGTAGCCATACAGCTTTTCGCTTTATGCCTTGGAGATGAGTCATCAGACACTAAACAATTTATCAAGGTAAAATATTTTTGCTTACTAAATTAGACGGTTATTATAACCGTATGTGCCCTTATCTTAACATTAGTATCCAACACATTTTGGTCGAAAAATGGTTTGGGCATTTCTCGTTCAAAAATGCAACGTGATATGAAAAAAATTATTTTTTTAAGTTACCATAATGGCTGTTACCATAAATTTCGGAAAATCAAATTTTTCGAGGAAACCCTTTTGATGTGGAGGCAATGCATCCGGGCATTCTTTTTTTCCGTTAGGAACAAATAAACGGAGATTTTTTAGGTTTATGTTGAATGGTTTGTAAAAAAATTGCGCCCAGGATCAGGCTTTTTTGATAAATTTTTTTTGTATATTCTCAGAAAACATAGTTGCATTAGTCAAATTTGGTGAAAATGTGCCTTATTGTCTTCCTGAGAGTTAAGTGAAGCTCCAAGAAAGAATACAAACAACAACACTTACGTTGCTGGTCAAACCCATAGTAGTGTTTTGAGTTTACCCTCTGTAAACATAACCTCAAATAACTTACGTACACCGGTTAGTGCGCCATTTTATTGTACGAATTGTTGACACAGAATAAACTAAATATTTTCCTTCTCGACACAAAAAATTGAAATGCAAGAAAAACAAACATTATTTTGTTTAATTGTGTAAGGTTTAACGGCGTTTTTACAACAACTCGATCTATATGACCTGAAAGACCAAATGTGCATTTTAGCCGGCTTATTCAGTATATTCCTATTGGTTCAAATTATTAGTCTTAACAAATTTTATTTTAATTTTTAACGATTTCATTAGACGGCTTTTACTTGAATTTGTGATTGAGATGAAATAACCACCTACCTAAGTAAATTAACACTAAGTTTTGGTGATTTTGGAAAGAAAACGTCTAAATTAAGTTAATGTCAAGTACGTTAATTTTTTTTACATTTTCCAGCACTGCCGCTTACTCAGGTAAGTTAATAATCTTCAAGTAAGTTAACACCTTCTTTCAGTCTTATTTTGTTAACTTACTTAGGTAGGTGGTGTAGTACCATTTAGTACCATTTAATACTAAGCATGAAAAAACAAGTATGTATTGAACAAAAAATTGAGATTTTTTACCAACCTTTTCTTAACGTACGGACCGCGTACCCTTTCCGGCGTTGGTTTTTGTTTTTTGAAACAATTCCAGCATTACATAGCCCCGAGTACCATTACTTGGCGCCCCTGTACTACAGAGGTGAATTATAATCAACTATATGTACAATCAGACTAATAAGTCATATAATGTTTTATTTTTTAGGATTCTATCAACAAAATACCTGAAATTGATGCTCCATCAAATGTAGATACACAGAATTTAGACCAACAGGAAAAGGTTGCAGATTTATAATTCGATTAACCCGTAACCGTATTTATTGCAACACGCTATTTCGTTTTCTCCATGAAAAAGATCTTTATTTTCCAAATATACTCTTTTTGGAGTAGAAGTCGGAAAAGAGAAATTTGACAATTTGACGCAAAATTAAAATTGCATTTTGGTTCTGTGAGCTAGTTTTTCTCGTAAATTCACGCAATAACCTACATTTCTTAACTCCTATACCAACGTTTTTGATTCTCGAAAATATCCGTATTGGGGTGAATTGCCATAAAGTGTCCATTGTTCGACTGTTTTGGGACATTTTTTCACAAAATCGTTCGTATCGAGTGCGTCCGTATGGAGAGTAAGGACTGTGATAGATCGATTTAAATATCTAAAAAAGGATATTTGAAATACCGTAGTTTAGTGTCTTCAAATTACTTTCTTGACTTTTTTTTGATTATCGTATTTTTTGTTTCGCTAACATCTACCTGTAGATAAACTAGAAAAAATAAATACATCCACAACCCCCTATAGGGTCCAATCCAATTTACCACCAAGTCTTTTCATGAACACCAAGAAACATTCGTGTTAATCAAATCAAGCACGAAAGAATTCACGACGCCATACAATATCATTGCCACAATTCGAACCAAAACTGGTCTTAGGACCACTTTCTTTGATCATGGATACGAAGGTCGCATATTTTCATCTGATGAGGGCAATGGCCAATTTAAAATCAAAATTGCCGACATTGCCACTGATGACCTGGACTATTATTTAATGTTTTCAATGACGGATCCCTTTGACGGGTCGGTTACCGTTGATGTTGATAACAAAATGTACACGGCGAATACGTATACCGGTACGGTTGGTGCAAAATTTATCACAGTTGGGGGTGACAGGCTACTGGTAGCCTACCAAGAATCCAGCCGACCGGCAACTATTTCGACCGGTTTACCCACACGCGCACTCTCAGCAGATGAACGAAGCACTGCCCAAATATCTGCATCAGGTTTGAAACATTGTATTTTAACTCCAACTTGAATTATTACATTTTAACTACAAGTAGTTTCGATTTAAATTTTCGATATTTTTTTACTTGGTCAAAAACTGCCTCACATAAATTGTGATCAACTCAAGAATTTTTTTTCCAAAAATTGATTGTGTTTTGACCATTTTACCCCTAAGAGTTAAGGTTTGAAATTTTGGTAATGACATTATTGCTCAATTCCAAATGTTAAATCTGATGCACAAACTTTTAAAATAATCTAAAACCCCCCAATTTTGATCGCGGGCACTGTAGTAAACATACGAGAAAAAATGTCGGGGTATTTGGAATTGCTGTTAACTTGGTTTATGTTTAGCTAGCGCAGTCGTAATCGAACGACCCAATGATGATTGGTTCCAAGTTAGTGCAAACCGTGACAATAAATACATGACGATTTCAACAGCATTCTCTAATATTAAAGTTCTTCGATTTTCAAACAAAGCTGATGTCCTGCAGAAAACTACTCCGGTATGTCGATATCGATTACATATCCCTTTTCGGCTTAAAGTAGACGCTCATTGCCGCTGATCCAACGGGTAGGCGAGCTCGTGCGCCACCGTTACCAAACTCAAAAAATGAGGAAATGAGGGAGCAGCAATAAAAGTCTATTTTAAGCGGGAAAAGGATATAGGAAGCATGTGACATGATGCATGTCTTGCTCAACCTTTAAAGATTGAAGAGAACGTGAAGTAAAAACAAAAACATTGGGGTGCAACATTTCAGCGCATCCAGTGTACCAGAAAAATTATTCACTTTTATAGGTCCTTGTTGGTTGGCAAATTGATTTTTCATGTGGTCCGGTCCCCTCAGATGCTGACGAAGTCGAACTGGTCGCCGGTTCAAACGGTGAAATAAGCGTTGTCGGTCGAGCAAGCGTCTCAAGCATGACGCGAAGTGGCGATAATTTGGAATTCAATGGGATGGAGGTGAGTTTGCACTTTTTATTTCAAATCAAAATATTGTTCAAGATGATTAAAGTTTTATCGTTATTCTGAGAGCAAATATTGTAATTGCTTGCTTTATAAAGGAATTTTATGGTATTTTATTTTAAGGTCAATAGCTTTCCTATACATGATCTTGACTTTAAAAATAGGTCTGCGAATGATGTCTGGCGGACATCCGGTCACACAACCGGAACAACCGGTACAGGAAAAAAGTTGGAACCATAATTTGTGAAAACATTTTTCACTTCATTTTTTTGTGAGAAAATTTTGCCAGAATTTATCTGACAAATTGTTTTTTTTGCTTAATTTTTGCTTAATTTTTTTGCTTAATTTTTTTGCTTAATTTTTCTCAGCAATTTGATAAACTTTTTTAAATTTGTAATTAAATTTCTAATTTCTCCATTGGTACATTTAACAAACTTAGTTCGGGCGTTAATATTTTTTGAATAAGTTTGTGAATATTTTTTTGAATAAATTTTTGAATAGTTTTTGGAATAATTTTTTGAATAATTTTTTGAATAATTTTTTGAATAATTTTTTGAATAATTTTTTGAATAATTTTTTGAATAGTTTTTTGAACAATTTTTTGAATATCTCAAATGATATCTTAAATAAACCTACTATTTAACTGTAATACTTGTATTTGGCGACGAACAATTTTGGAAAAAAATCATTTTGATTAAAAATCGGGCTCATAAGCTAAACAAATTTATAATACATTTTCAGGCAAAATCGGACATGACTGGCAAAAAGGGTGGTTTGGCTTGCCGATTTTTTTCCAATGACGGTCGCGATATCGGTATAACAACTCCAACAGCTTTTAGCATTCATGATACAACCTCGCCCAGGCCCAATTTTGAGGCTAATTTTCTGCAAAAAGAGTGCGGATTAGAAGATGGTGTTGTACAGGAGGTTGCCGAATGTAAAGTACCTGACGGAGAACAGGGAAACGTTTTCCCACCGGTTTTTCTACAATGGCGAATGACCCGATACGACGGCTCCGAAGTTTTCCAACCCGAGGAACCGACCAAAACCATGTATTTGGCGCTGAATATAAATGTCACCGAACAAGCCGATTCTGGCGCTACATTTACTTGGTAATGATTTTAAAACGTTTTTACTCAAATCTCGAGGCCGTGTCTTACAATCCTAATGAATCATAATTTTTACTGGTTTATCTCCGCACCATACAGTCAGGGGTCTAACGATGTGCGCTCTCAATGTAAGTTTTGTAAACACCTCTCGATGTGCATATTTTTATTCTTTGTCTTTATCGGAATTGACCTCTTCATGTTCACGTTTTTCGAAAATCGAACTTGCACATCGAGAGACCCCCGACTGTAATTCATTTTCTATAACGCTAGATAATAAAACTTTTATCACTCAATAACCACCTGAATCTCAATTATTTTACCAAACGCCCTACCCAGTTATCTGACCAAAGTTGGGTTATTCTAGCGGGTTTTAGCGTTTATAAAAACAAATTGTCCAATAAGATTGCCGATGATATTCTTAATATACCGATGATATTCTTAATATACTAAATACACTTTACTAACCTCCACATGCGAATACAAAAATATAAAAAGTAAAAAAATACACAAAAAATTAAGTGAATTACTAACCAGACTATCTGAAAAAATCTACTTTCTCATAATAAGGGCCACCATTTCTCATAATAAGGGCCACCTCATAAGAAGGGTCACTTTTTCAGGAGACAAAAGTGGCCCTTATCATGAGGGGGGAGTGTACCTATAAATTACAATATTGGATACTGAAATAAATAAAAAAAAAAGATGTTTTGAATCAATTCGGGAAAATGGCCCGACACCAACGCTTATTTTTCAAGTTTGCCCCAACCCAACGCTAACCCAACACAATTTTTGCCAAAACCACCCCAACCCAACGCTAACCCAACGCAAAATTATCCCAGATTTACAACACTGGGATAGCCCACCAGAGTTAATTCTGTCAAAAATTGTAATTTGGCGTATATTGGCTCATTTTGGTAGAAAATAATCCTAAGCAAAGCCACTAAAAAACTCAAAAAGTGACAAAGGTGACAAACTAGGACACTTCACTCGCTATTTTGTATAATAAAAAATGTCCTAATTGGGAGTAAGGACTGTACTTTTAATGTTATTTTGGCACACAGTTAAAAACTGTTTCTCGTAGTATTGATTGGAGAATGGCCGACCCACGCAGTGGCGGTGCCAGTTGGAATGAAGATTCAAAATCGACGACTCCTCTCGCTAACAATGGTGGTTTCCGTTTTAGAGAAAAAACAGAATTACCATTTTTAATCGATTACGAAAACAAAGATCATATGTGCCAGTCGAGAGAATTCGCTGCCGACACCATCAATGAGAATCCATGCAGTGATATTGCCAGTTGGGAAGAACCCGTTATCGATATTTGCCAGTCGACCAAATCCGTGGGGTAAGTTGTTTTTTAACTTCAACTGGGACATATACGACCCCGTGTGTTTGTCCGGGCGGTTTTGGAAGGCGAAGTGGCCGGATAAATGCGCAAGGAATGCATTTCACAAATAGTTATTCCCTTATTTTCATCAAAGTTCTGTTTGCTCATGAAAAATCGCCAATTACTTACAGAGATTTTCGTAAATACACCACCTACCTGCCTAAAGTAATAGTCAGTTTTTCCGCCTACACACTACCTACTTTAAGTGACAGTTCCAGTTTAAGTAACAGTTTTTTGTTCCATTTTTGGGTTTTCTTTAAGCAGGTAGGCGGAACTGGAACTGTAAGTAGGCGATTTGATGTTTGATGTATTTCTTCGTTTTCTTATGTTTCACTTTCTTAATTTTGTTGCTTGTTCTTTTGAAACATAAGAGCGTACCCGGTATATTTTATCTGAAATAAAGAAACCGATTCTCTTAATATTTATTTTCAGAACAATTAAATGCACAGCTAATTTGGTGAATGGCGGCTCAATAGAGCAAACATGGAAAAATGATGAGTGTAAAGGAACGGAGTTGCCAATCGCACATTTTTTACTATTCTCTTAAAAACGTATATACGAATATATACTAAATAATTTTTATTGATAACCCCTGATGAACAGATGTCAATGAAATTGAAATCCCATGTGAAATGTCGACCGTGGCCGAGTGTAATCACGTTCTTCCCGACGGTCCCAATTCCGAGTCACAGGAGGGCGAGGCACACGCGAGCAACTCGAAAATTTGGCTACTTTTTTTCGCAATCGCGGCCATTGGTGGCGCCATACTGATCTTTATTAATAAGAGAAGTAAGGCCGAGCCAAAAGCGGCAAACGCGGAATCAGGAAAAGAGTTCGATGACGCTTCCCCTACTGCTTCTCTGCTTAATGTTTAACTCGTGTTTGTACCATTTATTATTTTTATAAAGGTTAATGCAGGCTAGTCATATAGAAATCGAAACGTTTTTGCGGGTAGATCAAAAAGTGAATTTAAATAACCTCTTAACAAATGTCAAAAATTCTATTATTTTTTAAATTTCCGAAAAATTAAAAAAAAAACTTAAACTAAATCAAATAAAATTGAAATAACTTAAGCTCAAAATTTTGTCAAAAATCCGAGTTAGGTGGATGAGCAGCAAATAAATTTCAATGATTCCCATTAAATTTCTTATTGGTTACAAAATTGGATATTTTTTTAGTTTTTGAATCCAAAATTACCGGAAAAATCACAGTTTTTAAAGCTTTATGCATGAATGTTTGAATTAATTGGCCATATTTACGGAAATGGTAAACACGGGTTAAACTTGCTTGACATTTCTTTCATTCAAATATATTTCTGATTGTGAAATATATTACTCAAAAAAAAACTATCATTCTAATAATCTGATCTAATCACTGCTTGCATACTTCTGTTTCACCGCTAGACTAAAATAATAATAATATTAATAATTAAAAAAAAATCGACAAAAATAATTCGGTCAATGCGATTGGCAATCCCCTAAACAAGAAATCATGGAAATTGTTGGTGAGCTTGGAATAGGGAGTATAATTGCAATCGTCATTGCCTTGCTTGCCATCATTGCATTAATTGTTGCATTTAGCTGCTGGTGCTGTAATCGTAGTACTAGCCAATCCTATGAAGTAACCTGGTTGAAAATATTCACGGGATTTCACAGTGTGAATTTGAGAAACTCGAAAAATCGAAATTTTAAGTTTTCGAAATGCGGAATTTTCTGAATATCGAAAACATAATCTTAGGAACAAATTCAAAAAATCAAAAAAAAATTAAATATATTTAATTTTTTTTGATTTTTTGAATTTGTTTCTAAAATTCTATTTTTGCTGTTGAAAAAATTCCGCTTTTCGAAAATTTAAATTTTGGAATTTACAAAATTGAATTTTAAAATAAGCGAATAATCTTATCCTTCACAGGCGTACACCCTTTCAAAAAGTCTAATTTGTAATAGATGCAATCAGTTTTCAAAAGTCGATTTTCCAGAGATGGGATTTTTTTATTCCGAAATTTCACTTTTATTTAAAGATAGTTCGCTTTCTCGGTACGTCACATTGAAGTGCATGTGTTTTTCCGGTCTAAGTAATGATCAGTTTATAAGGTAGTTTAAAA
>SCLG01000121.1:268951-300700 GCA_004367875.1 Oikopleura albicans
TTTGTTTCAACTTTCTGGAAATACGGGGAATAAAACCGCCGTTTTTCAAACCTTATGTCTGACCGGATTCTCCTGGAAGCCCGACCTTATTGTCGCCAACGATTTCGATGAGCTCGATGCTTTAGATAATGATGCCGTTTTCATCGATGGAGACGGGTGGATTCGTATGAAACTCGTTCAGGCTGAAGATCGAACACTTGGTGGCGTATTAACGGATTCCACGGGTGTTTCGTTCACGGTGGCCGATTCACCTGGCTGGGAAATGAGTCCATACCTTGGATTCGGAAGCCTGTATCGTTACAACATGATTGGCGGAGAACATAGGACGGTTTTTTTTTAAATGACAAAACGTTTTTTGACAGAGGATATTGTGCCACAGCTTAACTGAAGTTAAAATGATGGTTAATATGGTTAACAATGTTTTATTATTAATAACAATGTTTTATTATTAATTTAAAATGAATCGTATATTAACTTAAACCCGATATAGCTTTATCGTATCATTAGATGAAAGCTCACTGGATGGAATTCATGATTGTCCGCCTTTTGTGGAACCTACACCAATAACAACTACAACAACAACATCAGTCACAGGTATGAGTCATACCGTATGGCGTGAATTTACGTTTAAATATTATTAATCTTAAACATTTTTTAATCTATATATATATTAATTATATTAAAAAATGATATACAATTAAAATGATATACATTAAAAAATGTATAATACCAATTTATGAATACAAATTTGTATGTTTCTCAATCGCCAAATGACGAAAGGCATATTCAAAATATATATAAAATAATAATTTAATATAAACTGGTGTCGCCCACATCTTGACAATCTCTTATGTGTAACTGGCTGGTACAGCCTATGGTTCGAAAATTTTTTATACCTTATGACGGCCCAGCCTTAAATGGTCGAATACAGAAAAGGTCCCAACCCTGAAAAGGTCGAAAAATAAAAGGTCGAAAATGGCTGAAAATATTCGAAAGCTGCAAAGGTCGAAAGACCTAAGAATTTTACCTTTTCAGGTTTCGATTTTTTGAAGTTTTTGACCTTTTCAGCCATTTTCGACCTTTTCTTGTTCGCCTTTTTGTGTATTCGAGCTTCTCAGGCTACGCCTTTATGACTCATAGGCTCAAATAGTCCTAAATTATGACCCTACAATTGGAGAACAGTTTCATGATATGTCAAGATATGAGAAATGTCAAGATATGGGGACATCGACCACATCAGTCATAAGTAGCGAAAATATGGACTGTAACGATATGGACGATATGGACGACTTCACAACAAACTCATTCGACTGAGTTTGATCAATATTATCTCGTAATACTTAATTTGGCCCGAACTCAAACTTTTCAGGTTGTTTAGTTTGCTGATCGCTTATTGATAAATAATTTTCCCACTGGGCCCAAAATCATTGATCAAAAACATACATTCTGTCAGTAGACTCGTGAGAATGATATTTTCGGTTTTGAAAAAAAAATCATGAAAGAAATTTTTAACGGGATGACGGCGAACGGCGTAATTAAAGTTTCACTGTGTTTATAAATGCTTGCAATAATGATACAGTTTCAAAACTCGTCAATAATTAAGCATTGTTTGAACATTGATTGAAACTCTTCCATGGGTATATAACGAGGCGTAAATAAAATTTTGTATACAAAAAAGAACATAAACAAAACGTTTTTTTCAAATATGAAACTCTTGAAAACTATTGCCATGTCAGCTGTTGCGTATGGTCAATATGTTGACGATACAGGCCAGGGATCGAAACATAAACCATTACATCTCAAAATTATATTGAAAAAATGACAATCACATTCGGTTGCTGTTATTCTGCTTTGTGTTTTCAAACGAGAAAACTTTGAAATTATTTTTGAAAACAAAATGGGATTTTTTAACGATGAATTTTTACCAATTTTTTATAGATTTTTAGGCCATTTTACCCACCTTTTACCCGTTTTTGTGCCATTTTACCCTCTTTGCCCGTTTTTCTTGATTGTTCATATATTTCCGATATTTTACATTTTTCTTTCTTTCCCCTTTTTTTTCTATTTTCCTCATTGTTTTTATTTTTACTAATTTGTTTCCCCATTTTTAACTTATTTTTACCCATTTTTCGATCCTTGATGTAGACAATAAATGTCGCTTATTGGAGGCTACGTGCACTTATGAAGGATTTCACATTGTTTTTGATCAAACATGTCAACAGGCGGATTACCGGGGCGTTGAGGTTGACGAGCTTTATGCCAGTGGTTGGACCCAGAGCTCGACGTTGGCCACATATGGCGCGGCGTCGACCGCAAACGCAGAATGTCGCTTCTCGGTTGACCCGAATGACGCAACAAAATACAAAATGGATTTCAATTTTAAACAGTGTGGAACCGACTACCCGGACAGTGACGCAACTAATCTTAAATACCGTAATACTATTCAAGCGCAAGAATATTACGATGACATAATACTTGGAGCAAAGGTAATGAAAAAAGCGTATACAATCTTAGCCCTTGTTATAAAAATAATGCAAACCGTTTAACTAATAGTTTAACTGTCATGCCCATGTGTGGGCACGGGAATTGTTTATCGGATTTTTTTCCTTAACGACTAATTCTAGATGAAAACAGACAAAATAAAAACGATAAGCTACTAAATGTAGATTACACCAGATGACTCGTTATAGGGCTACTAAATTAGTTTTGAAATAGTCCTATAACGAGTTTTAGCCCTATTACTCTGAAANACAATAGGGTATTGCGCAATTGCCCGCTCATGCCGTTATCTGGCCGGTCTCTCATTGGATAATAACAATAAGGTATTGCGAAATTCCCCGCTCGTGCTCTTATCTGGCCGTTTTTGACCCAGAATTTTCCAGACAGTCCGCCTACGCCCTGCGCCGTTATCTGGCCATTATTACGTAACAAAATGTTTTTTCGACGAAAATGTCGGCCAGATAACGGCGCACCCGGTGTATTTTATGATCATTTCATTGGACTTTGATAAAAATTGAAAAAAATTAGCTATAAAGAAATTTAGTTTTCTCAAAAAGCCCTATAACGAGATTTTAGCCCTATAAGTTGTAGACTATAACGAGTCATCTTGTGTATTTCATAACTTTTTTTAATCCAAGTAAATTCCATGAAAACCATTAGTGATAAAGAAAACCGATAATAATTTAACCTGGTAAATTGCTATTTTTGAGTGGTACTTTCTTTAAAGGACCAACCAAGAAATTTGATACCAAATTTTGATACCTTTTACACGTTATTCTTTTTCGCACTTATGCCAATTGTACTTTGTCCCAATGCTACATTGTACCATTTCAACGACAAAAACTGACCTCAGTGGAAGTTTGGACTCGTTAATACAAGTAAAAAAGTTTGGACTAGTAACTACAAGTGAAAAATACAAGTGAAAAATGAATAACGTGCAAAAGGTATCAAAATTTGGTACCTTTTGCACGTTGTGCCAAATCCACTTGAGACCGAATCAACGTTTAACCAATTAGACCTTATCCATTTTAAAAGTTATTATTTTACACGCTTTTATTTTTGATACCTTTTACACGTTATACCTTTAAAGAAAGTACCTTTAGAGTATCTTTACAGTCTTAATTTTAAATTTAAACGCAACATTTACAGGTGCGATTCATGGTAACATGTACTGGAAATCGGGTTGCCGAAATTACCTCTCAAACCGGCAACATTGATGGGGACACGGACATGGAGTCAACAGATGGCCAAACGAAGCCTGCTAATTGGGTGGATAACATCCTTTCTATGAAATTCTATCAGGATAGTGCGTATTCAACTGAAATGGATGGGTCAACTGTTGTTGTGCCTTTTGGTGACAACATTTATACGAAAATTGTTGCTGAGGATACGCACGAGGCGCTGCTCACCCGAGTCACGGATTGCTGGGCCACCGAGTCATCCGGTACGTTTCTGGTTCAGCAAGGCCAAAATCTGAATTTTTGTGAAACACTGAATTTGAGAAAAAAAATTTTTAAGAACCACTTTTTTTACAAAAAGATTCTTTTGGGTCAATATTTTGACGTAATTATTTGATATTTTAATTTTGACGAAAGTCTTTTTGACGAATTTTGTTTGCCGAATACTATATTACCCTCAATTTGATTTATTATTATTCAAAAACAACAACCGATATTTACAATTACTTGTTTTCAGATTCGACAACGACGCCAAAATTTGACATCATTGTTAACAGTTGTGTTAACAGTTTATCGTGGGTTAATTTGGACCCAACAGCCAATGGGGCGACGGCTTCAACCCAATTTGACTTTCGATCTTTTCGATTTCCTGGATCGCTTACGTTTCATCTTCATTGCGCCGGTAAATACATTATTCATGAGCGTATACTTGACCAATTTTCCTTCAATAAAAAACCGGTAATAATCGGTTAACGGACCTGAGGGCTAAATATTTCTATTTTGTGTACGAAATTTTTATTTTAGTTTATCTCTGCCATACAACGGAAACTTGTACCGAAACTTGTGCCCGGCGACGTCGGTCGGTTGACGGCTCCGGTGACAATGAGTTAATCTCGACAGATGTCATTTTCACAAACCCGACGGAATCACAGACAAACGGAATTCCGGTTCCAACCATTTTGAGTCAAGAAATTGTTGTGCCCGATGATGACGAGATGTTGGACGGTAGCGTTGGGCTCCAACAGAAACAAATTAAAAACGCGGTTAGTGTTATGGAAAAGCGAATGAAGGCGCTTCGAAAATCAGTTAAATCAATCGGAGGGCCCCTTCTGCGACTCAAGAAAATTCTCAAAGAAAATGAAGAGTAGACTGTTACCTAGTTTTATTGATATTTCCAATCATCGTTTTAATGCCGTATTTTAGTTTGTTAACCAGTGTAGTCCAAAAAAAATAAAAACTGTTTGCTCAAAAAATTCACTTGATGTTGGTCTTAACCTGCAGGGGCGAAGATTCAAAATGGTAACGCTTTACAGCAATTAATATATCTCGAAAGTGTACAGAAGCGTAACAAATCGTTAAAAATAAACCTCAAACGAGTTGAAATCGCCGTTAGTGTAGGTTAAAAAATAAATGACGGAAATTATAAAAGTTGGATTAATAGTAAGCTTATGATCCAAAAGATGCATTAATGTGTCTCTGAGGTTTTTTGTTTGTTGTAGAATTATTTTTGGCGATTTTTATTGGCCCCAAGCAGCGCTGAGGTATGTGTTCACGTTTGGCCAATTGCATTGCTTGATATTTGATATCGAAGATGAGCTTTTTTTTATCTTGAGGCGATAGATCATTTGAATATTTCATTACTATCACTACACTGTTTATATCCCAGTCATTTATTCATTTTTATTCAAACCTACACAAACGACGATTTCAACTCGTCAAGACCTTAATTAAATTCTAAAATCTAATTTGTCCTGAAATCTAGATTTTTCTTATGACCCCACAAGTTAACATCCCTAAGCTTGACAAAATTCATGAAAGTTAATAGTCGGCTCGTGTCCAAATTTCCGCCCACAAACTATCTACTAACGCTAACAAAATTAACACCTTTTCCGGTTAACTACTTAGTCTAGAAATTTGTTTTGTTTTTTTGTGAATTCGTCAAAAACTTTGTGTCCGCTTATGATTATTTTACCATTATTTTACTTCATTATTTTTCCAATTATTCCTTGACAGACATAAATTGGATTCAACCTTTTGGCTGAGATGATTAAATTGGGTGGCCATATGCCGTTATAGACACAGATCGGTTTTAGGTTGTCGCATTTAATAATTTATTTATAAATCACTAATTCATAATTTCAGTTACAAATATCTTACTGTCAGTCAAGCTTACGCATACATTTTTTACACATACGTTTCTGCGGAAATCGGAAATACATAAAAAATCGTTGTCAAAATGATTTTGTGGTTTCAAATGTTATAATAGTTGGGCGAATAATTAAATAAATGGATGTGTTAGAGGAAATCCCGAGGTTATCTTGTGCAATATCCTTGTTTCATGGGCATCAATTGATTTAATTCATCAGGTCAAATTGAGAACCATGTTATAGAGCACCTTATGCGTATTACCACGGTATTGTGTTGGATTTTCAATAAAAATGGAAAAGGTACAAACTGATAATTAGAGATTTTTCATCATTCATTCATCACCGAAATAAGTGTACAATGAGTGTAGGTAGTTTTCGAAGTCGCCACATTTTTTTAACGGGTAAAAAAAGAAAAACAGCGAAATTATCCGTCAAAACGTGGCGATTTGTGGTTTTGAGGGGGTTTTCAAAAGTCAAAACAAATGAGTGTAGTGACTACACTGTAGTCTATTAATATTTAAATAGTATACCCTCTGCGCACTTATCTGGCAGATAGACCCGCTCGTGATGTTATCCGGCTTTTTACTCCAATTTTTCCCTTTACCACACACGCCCTGCGCAGATGTCCGGCTCCTTTCGCAGTAATACCCTTTTGATTCATTCTGTTTCTTAATATTTGAACTTTTTAACAATTTACTAAGAAAAAAAATAAGCAATGGACAGGTCAAATTTTCGAAAAAAAACTGTTTTGCCAAAATGTTCGCCTCCAAAAGTTAGCTTTTAATATTTTTGGAAAATCAAAGCCAAGTTCAACGGGTCACGTGATAAATTAGGATAAAGGCATGGTTTTTGACCAAACGAAAAACACGATATCTAAGGGTTAAATGATTTCTTCTAATGATTACGTACTAATGGGGATTTGTGGGCTATTTTCCATTAATTTCTTGAACACAAAACTGCTGGATAACAGCACGAGGGGCGATTTGTGGGCAATTTTCTATATACATGTGTATAACGTTTGCTATACCGGTAGAACGTTTACCCAACAAAAAAATCAAGTCTGCAACTATTCCGTGAGAATACTCAATATCACATTTTACATACGTTATTTTTCTTCGTGAATACTCCACAGATCACCACTAGACTTGATGACAACAAAAATGCGTAATGCGTACGGGAGAAAAACGTTTGAGAATTTTAAAACGAGCGTAAACTGCATTAAGTTCCCGGGGAATGGTACCAGATTAAAAATAGGCTGATTTTACCCAACTTCACCTGGTTAATTACATTGTGGCACTTGATTGTCAATAAATGCGGGAAACTAGTGTTATACTTATTGGAAAATCCATTTGTCGATACTTGTTAGGATATGATTTCATATTGTTTCATGATTTGGTGTTTAAAATTGGTAAATTGTCATAATGAACAAGTGCGATGAAAAAACAGCTTGATTTCACGTGCTTCTAAAAGTTATTGGATTTTCCTTTGCAAATCATAAATAGTGCATACACCAATAACGGGCGGTGCTGTAAGGGATCTTTTATCCAGCAGACGTGTAATCAACGCTTTGTCATGAAGCTGTTCCTCAAAGAATTTAATTCTTATTTCAATTTTGTACCAAGTATAGCTATTAGTCTCAAAGTCGCAGTGTGCTACGTTTGTTCGATTCAGTTGGTGGCAGGGCTCGCCAACACCCATGTCGTCCTACTTTGACAGCTGGCTGGGTAGGCTGTGAGGCCAGCTCATGTTTTTTGAGCTGGAAAGTCCAGTTTAGGACGGCTCATTTTTATTTTTGAAGTTGACCGGCCAGTCTAGGACAGGTCAGTGTTTTTTAATCATGCCGAGCCCTGGTTGGTGGTATTTGGCTTTCTTATTGATATTTTCTTATTTCCGCTAAACCAATCACTGCGTCGAATCACAACAGGGACGTTAATGGGCGCCGGATGTTTCATGTTTTTATGTGTTCTCTCGTATCAATCGGAAGCCAAAGATACCCAAGCAAGAAAATGCCCAAAATTATAATAAGAACCCTCATTTATGCGACATGTTCGTCAAAAAACAGCTGTCATACAACCGCATAGAGCGTAGGCGAACTACCGCGATTTTTTTTTTCGAATCAGCCGGATAACTGCGACGCTTGCCAATTATCTTAGTTGGAGCGGGGACTTCTTAATAAAATGAAGTTCCCAAAAAAATTCTGGCTGGTGTTTTTAACAAATGACTAAAAAGAATAGTTAGTAAACTCAAGCATTGTAATTTATTTGATTAAAATTAATACTACAAATATAATGTCATAAGTTGTAAGTAGAACGTGCTAGTGGTAGATATGGTAGAAATGGGAAAATTGAAAACGAGTCGAAAAATATGGTGTTTTTTTTCAACCCCAGTTTTTTGCGTAGGTTGGACATTTAAAACAACTCTAGGGAGCCATGGTGCTACAAATAAAATTCTGAATAATCAGATCGATTTAGTTTTAATGAGCTCTACAATCTAAGCTTAACCAGTTTTTCGAAAAATCGATTTGCCAATTTTCACCATATCTACCAGTAAAAACTCGAATTATTGAAAAAACAATTGGTCATTTTCATCAATAAACAGAATCACCCATCATTCGATTAATATAAACGAACCACCGAATAAGCAAAATTTTAAAAAATAAACATAACGAGAATGTATCTGTACTTAGTTGTTTATTTATAAACATGTCGTATCATGCGTTTTAAAGGAGTTTTTGAAATGTGCCATCCTCGATACCTTTAACTGTTTCATCTCCACCACCGAAAAATTCACCGTTGATAAACACGCGGGGAACGGTGCGCGCTCCAGTGAGTTTCTCCAGTTCTGCTTGTACACTTATCATTTTACCTAAAATTTAAGAGCCATTATAAAAGTTATAAATTATATGTATGATGCGTATATATTTCCTTATCTTAGTTATCTGGCAGTAAAACACCGCTCATTCCTTTTTTTATGGCCAGATTTTCAACTATTGTTCCAGCTACTCCAGCTATTTGCCATTAACCGGCCACCCTATTTGCGGTTAATTAACCAAACATTTTCTATTTTTTTTTAAATTTCCCAAAAATCGCTTACGCATTGACCCGTTAACCGTCCAGTTTTTAACAAAATAAGTGAACGCTTCACGGCGTACCCTGTATAAAAAAATATAACTTTAGCTTAACGTACATTTACCGTGTGGTCCAACAATGAATCAGCCAGAGAAAATTTCTACACGCATTTTTTATGCTGAAACATTATAAAACTGCGTGCAGAAATGTGACATGACTGAATCATTGTTCGACCACACGGTATAAGATAACGGATAAGATCGCAAGGTGTCGGCGAATCCACTGGAAACAGCGCCCCCGTTGTACTGTCCCAATATTTTCCAAACTCAACCCGAAATGCAAAAATATCAGCTAAACTCACCTTCTCGCAATTTCTCAATTTCAATCTCTGTATAGAAAACAGGCACCGAATCTAACGCGTCTTTTGCTTTAATACAGTATGGGCACCTTGATTTACTAAAAATAACGACTGGATTTGTGTTCAAAATGTTTTTTACAAAAGCGGCCGCCTTCATTTCAAATCCTAAAGTTCTTATCCAACAAATTCTTAAAAAAGTAGACAAATTAATTAATTTTATGCTTTTTGTTACGAAATATAAACTAAAAAAATGTTGAATAACTCACAAACGGATATGATTAACTAGTTAATACGGTATTACCGAGACTTAAATGGTTATTATAATTAACACCTCATCATGTATTTTTTGACATTATCTAGATATCAGCAAATAAACTCGACATAAAACAACATAACCTTAATAATTATACTGAGTACTTATAGTATGTGTTATACCGTATAACACGTATAATTTATACGTACTACGGTAGTACTACTACCAAAAATATTATATTGTACTTAAGGGTAGTATGGTCAATTTGTTTACAAAAAAATGCAAAAAAGAAAGGCTTCCTGGAGACAGAGCATACATTATATCAGTTTGGTATTACCCTGAGAACCTATGTCCATACTTTGTGATTCATTTCCCGTTTTTTGCGGGACCATAACTATTGGCAGTGAACTTCAGTGAGACCGTGAACTTGGCACTTCCGGTTTTTTTAAACGAGTAATGTGAATTAATGACTCTATGGATTTCGTTGCATTTTTTCGCAAACCGTTCCTATAACANTTTGGTATGAAAAGACAAACTGGTATATTGGTATAATTTATTGGATAAAAATCGACTGTCTGAAAAATAAGTAAAAATGTGAATGGGAAATAAGGCGCAGAATTTTGGCGTGTGGAATTGCTCGATTGAGCACGCCAGGTGGATTTTAGAAGGCAGATTTTTAAGATTGACAGTTTAATAATGCGAAATTAGGAGAAGAATGGAATAAGGACTCATATTATTCAAAACCAAAATATAAAGTCATATCATGTATGATGCGTATATATTTCCTTAGTTATCTGGCCGTAAAACACCGCTCATTCCTTTTTTTATGGCCAGATTTTCAACTATTGTTCCAGCTACTCCAGCTATTTGCCGTTAACCGGCCACCCTATTTGCCGTTAATTAACCAAACATTTTCTATTTTTTTTTTAATTTCCCAAAAATCGTTTACGCATTGACCCGTTAACCGTCCAGTTTTTAACAAAATAAGTGAACGGTTCACGGCGTACCCTGTATAAAAAAAATTATAACTTTAGCTTAACGTACATTTACCGTGTGGTCCAACAATGAATCAGCAAGAGAAAATTTCTACACGCATTTTTATGCTGAAACATTATAAAACTGCGTGCAGAAATGTGCCATAACTGAATCATTGTTCGACCACACGGTATAAGATAAAGGATAAGATCGCAAGGTGTTGGCGAATCCACTGGAAACAACGCCCCCGTTGTACTGTCCCAATATTTTCAAAACTCAACCCGAAGTGCAAAAATATCAGCTAAACTCACTTTCTCGCAATTTCTCAATTTCAATCTCTGTATAGAAAACAGGCACCGAATCTAACGCGTCTTTTGCTTTAATACAGTATGGGCACCTTGATTTACTAAAAATAACGACTGGATTTGTGTTCAAAATGTTTTTTACAAAAGCTGCCGCCTTCATTTCAAATCCTAAAGTTCTTATCCAACAAATTCTTAAAAAAGTAGACAAATTAATTAATTTTATGCTTTTTGTTACGTAATATAAACTAAAAAAATGTTGAATAACTCACAAACGGATATGATTAACTAGTTAATACGATATTACCGAGACTTAAATGGTTATTATAATTAACACCTCATCATGTATTTTTTGACATTATCTAGATATCCGCAAATAAACTCGACATAAAACAACATAACCTTAATAATTATACTGAGTACTTATAGTATGTGTTCTACCGTATAACACGTATAACTTATACGTACTACGGTAGTACTACTACCAAAAAATATTATATTGTACTTAACAGCAATATTGTTTGATTTTTAAGTTCTAAACTCCACAATTGGGCACAAATTACATATGTTTACATTATACTCCGCACCGTTATGTTGAAAACTTGTAATTGGGTAGGTAAATTGGGTAAGTAGTACATACCAGGTACTGTTTAGTAAGATCTTGTTTGTTCGTTCAAAAATGGATGAATATTTTTCGCACTTTTTTTCACAGTATTGATTTTTTATTATCTTTCCTTTCATTTAAGTTTTTTGGCAAATGAAGTCCTCCAAAGGCTTCTTATTGGCATTATTCAAACTTTGTTAAAATTTTAACGAATGAACCTTTCGGAGTTAAGCCTATTTCGGGTTTGTAAAATGAAACGAGATCATGTGATAGTGCGTTTGATAGTTAAAACAAGAGGACAAATTGTGTGATCAGATAAGTTTTTTACAAATTTATTTTAAAAAATCAAGGAATTTTACTGATGCTTGAAATATCGGTTATTATTTACGATCAGTTTTGTTTTGATGTTTTTCAATTTAAAATCCGTTCGTTGTGGTTTCCGTCGTCGTTGTTGCGGTTGTTGTCGTAATTGTTGACTCCGTCGTCGTCCTAATCCGTAATGTGGTTGGTTCAGTTGTTGGTACTGATGTTGTGGTTTCCCGGACGGTTACGACTGTGGTAGGAGTTGTTTGCGTGGTTTTCGTCGCGGTAGTAGTTGTTTCCTCGGTTGTTGTTCTGGTTACCAAAATAGGGGTAGTTTGTTCGATTGTTGTTTCTTCGGTGGTGGTGTCAAGTAAGGTGGGCGCATATGGGTTAACATCGCCGTAGCCACCGTCGCCCATAACATTAGCATTTGGCTTGCCTTCAGTCCATTGCCACTTTGTTTCCGGAATCCAGAAAAGACCGCTACCGTCTTCATTGCCGGTACAATAATTACCGGTACAACATTGACGGCACACCGACGGGCCATATTGAGCCAACTCACCGATTCGACATTGGCTATTTGACGGACGTCCAACTTGGAAATTTTGGTCTCGCTGAGTTTCACAAGTGCCCTCGTCTTTACATCCCATGCAGACTTGAGTATATTCATCGCCACGTTTTCGTACTTCCAACATACAAGATGTCTTAAATATAGAATTTCGAATAAACTATAACTTTCCAATTTGCTTGAAATGATCTGTTATGGTACTTATTCGATTCATTTTTTCGCGACCACTAATATTATGTTAAAATTTTGACATCTGATCTCTGACCCCTAGCCACCAGGTGTCGCCCTTTTTTGAGTTTCCTAGGAATAAAAACTACCTAACCTTATATTTTGAATTAATCAAATAACCAGGTGCGCCGTTATCTCACAAAACCAAATCGAAAAAAAATGTTAGATAACGGATAATTGTAACATAGCGGCGCAGTGCGTAGGCGATTTTGCTGGAAAATGCCAAACAAATTATAAATTGTAACATAACGGATTATACGGGGAAAATATTGCGCAATACGTATAACCACGTAGTGCGTGGGCGATAATGCTGGAATTTGTTTTCCAAAAACAATTGTAACATAACGGGTTGTAACTTAACGGCGCACATGGTGTACTTATCATTTTTGACCAATATGTGTTTTATACTACGGATCAATCGTTTACCTGTGTGTTTGAACATCTCATTGGTTTGCCTATCAGTTGACACTCGTAAAAGTTTGGTGCATCGCAAGCCCAGCAGGTAAGGCCACTAAACTGACTATCAGCAATACCATCTCCATCAGCATCAACATTGTTGGCAAAGTTAAAAGCCTCAACTTTAGCGTTTTGATCTTCATAGTCTTCCATAAAAAACGTCCCAGTTTCAGGGTTGAATGTAGTTGCTGGCGCGTACATATCATTAGCACCACCTAGAACACCATTATCGGTAGAAGTTGTTGTGGTTGTTGTTGTAGTAGTAGTCGTTGTTGTGGTGGTTGTTGTCGTTGTTGTTGTTGTAGTTGTGGTTGTCGTAGTTGTCGTGGGTTCGTCCGTTGGTGGAACGTAAGGCGGATTTCTGTTACTGTTTTTGTTGTTATTGGGCTTTCTGTTATTGTTTTTGCCTCGATTTTTATTTTTTCCTTTTTCTTAATAGTTCAATTTACGGGTTGTTACGCTATATGTTGGATTGGCTTTAAAATAATAATGAAACAACTTATTTTACTTGAGTCATGGGGTCTTTTTGATGAAAAATTATAACAAATTATAGATTTATGTTTTCAAATCATGTTTTTTTCTTGTTTTCCATTGATCGGCACATTTCGAAAACGATTTTTTTCCCCATTTTATTTTTGTCGATCTTTCGTATNATTTGACGGACGTCCAACTTGGAAATTTTGGTCTCGCTGAGTTTCACAAGTGCCCTCGTCTTTACATCCCATGCAGACTTGAGTATATTCATCGCCACGTTTTCGTACTTCCAACATACAAGATGTCTTAAATATAAAATACCGAATAAACATAACTTTCCATTTTGCTTGATCTGTTATGATACTTATTTGATTCATTTTCCCACGACCACTAATATTCTGTTAAAATTTTGACATCTGATCTCCGACCCCTAGCCACCAGGTGTCGCCCGATTTTAAGTTTCCTCGGAATAAAAACTACCGAACCTTGAATTTTTGAATCGATCAAATACACCAGGTGCGCCGTTATCTCACAAAACCAAATCGAAAAAAATGTAACATAACGGAAAATTGTAACATAACGGCGCAGTGGGTAGGCGATTTTACTGGAACACACCAAAAAAATGCTGGAAATAAATTTCCAAAAAAATGTAACATAAGGGGACGAACGGGAAAAATTGTACCATAACGGGTTGTAACTTAACGGCGCACATGGTGTACTTATAATTTTTGAACAATCGGTGTGTTATACTATGAATCAATGTTGATAACGTTGGGGATTGGGATGCGTTGGCCAACGCTCAACGCCCAACCAACGCGTTGGGAGCGTTGGGACAATTTTTGCGTTAGGCGTTGGGAAAAAATCGACCGTTGGCCAACTTTCGCAACACTGCTACGAATCAATCGTTTACCTGTGTGTTTGAACATCTCATTGGTTTGCCTATCAGTTGACACTCGTAAAAGTTTGGTGCATCGCAAGCCCAGCAGGTTAGGCCACTAAATTGACTATCAGCAATGCCATCTTCATCAGCATCAACATTGTTGGCAAAGTTAAATGCCTCAACTTTGGCATTTTGATCTTCATAGTCTTCCATAAAAAACGTCCCGGTTTCAGGGTTGAATGTAGTCGCTGGCGCGTACATATCATTAGCACCACCTAGAACACCATTATCGGTAGAAGTTGTTGTGGTTGTTGTTGTAGTAGTAGTCGTTGTTGTGGTGGTAGTTGTTGTTGTTGTTGTAGTTGTGGTTGTCGTAGTTGTCGTGGGTTCGTCCGTTGGTGGAACGTAAGGCGGATTTCTGTTACTGTTTTTGTTGTTATTGGGCTTTCTGTTATTGTTTTTGCCTCGATTTTTATTTTTTCCTTTTTCTTAATAGTTCAATTTACGGGTTGTTACGGTATATGTTTAATTGGCTTTGAAATAACTATAAAACAACTTTCGTTACTAGAGCCATGGCGTCTTTTTTAGGGAAAAATTATAACAAATTGTAAATAATGGATCTTAAATCAAAAAAAATATCGAAATTTTAACTCACTTCCTTTACGAAAATCAAAGTCATCTTCATCTGCATCGACGTCAGGGTCAAATGTTGTGTCTAATGTTGTGAACTCTGTCGTCGTCGTGATGGCATCTAAACCCGGTTATTTGGTTTCGATTTATTGTCAAAACATAAAATTCAAGCGCAAGCGTTGTTCATATATAATATGTTAGTGAAAAACGTTTTCCTGAACATGTATGATATATGTCAGCGAAAGGGTTTTTCCAAAAGTTATAAAATTTCCAATTTATATCAAGTTATATTCTTATTCTTATTTTAATTATTTGTTTAAAGACTGGTCATATTGTACGCGATAACCATTTTAACTAGTTTTCAATTAGTTCTGGTAATCGACTCGGTATTTGAAACAAATTTGTATGACATTTTTATCCAAAGGGTTAACTAGTAAATTAACAAATTAAGTGACTATTTTCACTCCATAATTTGATCAAAAATCGAGTAATAGTACCGAATACATAATACATAATGATACATAATATTTAAAAAAAATATTTAAAAAAGGGGATTTCATTAGGGATGTGCTAAACAATAAAGTAAGAGTTACAACGCTTTAAGCGCTAATAGCTATTCTATATTTCGTATACCATATTTGAATTGTAGGATAAAATTTGTAAGAAAGTCATAGAATAAAGGCTCGAAGCGGCGAATAGCGTCTTTTAGTCGTCTAATTTCAAATTTTAGACACAGTTCCAAACACAGTTATCAAGTAGTTTCAAACGTCTTAATTTTTTACTTTTTTTAATAAAATTGTAAGTACTTCTTCAAATAAATTTTAATTACAATTGTAATTACAAATATTATTTTTTGACAAATATTTTGTACCACGAACCACTCACAGCGTCCTTAACTTTTCCAAATTCAACATTTAACCCAAACCGGCATAGCCGATCCATTTGGATCATTTTACTCTTTCGAACGTTATAAAAATAGACTGGCACAATCGTTTTTGTTGAAATTTTAATCAATTGAATATTTTTCAGAGTTTTTTCTTCTCGTACCCAAATCGAAAAAAATATTAACGCTAATGACCTCAAATGACGCACGCGAAAATTCCTATTCAATCTTTTCTCTTTTGTATCTCAGTTAAATCGTCAAATTTTCTCTAATAATAAAAAAAGAATATTATTTTTTTTCTTTTTCTGTCGATCAAATTTTTTTTGTGGATTTTGTTGACAAAAAAGAAATGGAAACGGTCTTTGGGGCGCTTGCAAGGTGGGGTATCAGATAAAATGGCGCTTACTTCAACTCTTTTAGATCGGTTTCACCTGCCGCCAAATGAAAAAAAAGATTTAGGTCATTTAGAATGCTCAGAGTTTTCTTTGAAAAAAAAGCAAACAAAAACAATCAGATGTTTTCTCACATTATTTAAATGATTACATTAAAAATGAGAAAAAAAAACCATATCGCGCTCCACAAGCACTAAAAAAACAATAGTTCGGATAATTTAAGAATAAATTGTTTATGTTCAAATTAAGGGTGTGCCATATGCGACTTGTCAAAAAGCTTTTTCTGAACAAGGTAGTGAACTTGGATATCCGTTCGGACTTAAAGTGACATTCCCAAGTCCGCACGTGTAAAAAAAAACCAAAAAATCTAGAAATAATGAGCCTTTAGTTCATAAAATGAAACTCATATTTTTAAGATATTTTATGGTATTTTGCCCGCTAATTTTTTGTTGCAGTATTATTGTTATTGAAACACACTATGAATAACAAATTAATTGCCCTAAGAAAGTAGGCATAAACTTTCAAATAAAAGTAATCACAATTTGAAACTGAAAAATGGTAAAAATTTCAAAATTTTGTAAAAATCACGCATGTCCCTTCACGCCAAAACGTCCAGGGGCGTCCCAGATAAAAAAGATATACCTTTTTTGTACTGATTGATTCAAGGACACCTTGGTGCCGCTTACAAGCTGTAACATGAAATTCATAGTGGTTATGTTGATGCAATAATTGTCACGTTTTTAAATAATTTGGCTTAAAAATCGGCAAAAATCAGGAAAAAGTGATAAAATTTCTAGAGTTTTTTTATTTTTAGGTTTCAAGTTACAGCTTGCTCTGTAGAGTCGACAGTCCTCTATCCGATCACGTAAAGTAAAAATCGTCAACTTTAGTCTGGACGCCCAAGGAGCATTTTTTAAGAAAAAAATGGTCAACTTACGCGCGCCGTGGGGGGCATATGTGTTGACCAACCATGTCAAGTATTTCGAAAATTGGTTCGTCTAACCTTTTTGAGTATATTCGCAAAAAGTTTATATTAATGAGAGTTATATTTGAAGAGAAAATGACTTCATCTCGGAGTCTTGTTTTTTCAGACAGTAGGGTATGGGCCATACCGTATGGCACACCCTTAAACCCATGGATTCACTTAATTTAATAACAAAAAATAAAAACTATTGAATTCGATTCCGTTCGTTCAGGATCGAAAAATGATCCAAATGGATCGCTATGTCTCTGTTAAACATTCGTTTTCATGCTGATATGGGGGGGTAGTGGTTGGTAGTGGCAAGGTATTGTAAAAACAGATCCTACATTCTTCAAGATATTGATGTTTTTCTTTATAGTTTACGAAAGTTCGACTTCCAAACAAAATCTGAAAAATGCCAAAAATGTCAATAAAGCAGGACCAAATGATGATGAAGGGTTGAGCGATACATGACATGTTTTTTTTTCGAAAATCGAGTTTCAGAAGTTCAACCAGCAATTTTGCGAGCCTTACAGAATTTTTTTGTTTCAGATTGAACCAATGTAGGATCGTAAAAACTGTATGAGTAGGGTCCTCACGTGGACACAACATTCACGAAATAAAGGTCTGAGAGCCCTGAAACTTTCAGAGATGGTAGAATATACCCGATAATATTTGTGTAAAACAAAAAAATAGACCCATCCGACCTAACCGTTTCGTGCGTATGACTAAGGGTAAAACGATCTGTTTTTATATGATTTTGTTCATTTAAAAAAAATATTATTACTTTAGGCATTCTATACAACTCTACAAGTTAAAAAGAAGCACTAGTTCCATTATGTTTCTTTTCTGGCATAAAATAGGAAAGCGAAATCGTTTTTTGGCTAAAATTATGGCGTTGTTGATGGCCTGGAATGATAGTGTTGTTTCGTCAATTAAGGACGGGTCACTACCGTTGTGTACAAATAAAACCCGAAAACTGGAAAACTAGATTTTAATACAACTTTTATTTGTTTTATGAACTGGTTAAGGTTCTACTACAATTATGAAGTACAAACAAGTTCATTATGGACGGAATTCTAGAAAAAAATAACGTTCAAAACATACATTCAAATTACAAAATGAAAAAACCATCCATGTAATTTCCTAAAAATCTGATATTATTTTGTGTTTTTTTCTGAATTTGTTTTTTATAATTTATCCAATAAGGTCCAAAAAAAATGGTGGGTGAAGTTTGGTTATATAATTCTATCTAAAACTTTATGTCGTGGGCACTTTTTAGACAAGATGCCCCCTTTTTCAACACCAAAAGTAAACTTAAACGCTAAAGGCTTTCACAGTTTTTATGCTATTGATTTCTTTTTTTTTGGCCACGTTAAGTTTAGAGGGTGGCCAATAAAACAACGGCTCGCTTTTTTCAAAATTATGTTTTGTTCACTCATTTTTAAGGTCAAGAAGGGTTGAGAATGATCTGGTTTTTTCAATTTTTTCAGTATTACTAGAGTTGTGAACCTTTTATTAAAAAAAACGAGCCGTTTAATTGTTGGCCATGATATTTAAGCGTTTTGGCAAAAAAACGAAATCGATCGCGTGAAAACTGTGAGAGGAGATAGAGTCGGAAATATGAATTTTCTTCAACTTCACGCCCACGTGGTGGCGCTAAGTGAGTGATTATGGTGTCGAAAATTTGCTCATGCGATATTTCAAACATTTCTACATAAGCTCGTAACAAAAATTGATGATATTAATGGCGTGAATTAGCTTTTGTAGCGTTTTCCCGTGAAGTCAATTTTGTAAACAAAGGTAGTGACCCGTCTTTAATTTATGACATTTTCTGTTTCATTGGTCACTAAACTGATCTCTGATATATCTGTATCTAGCGTATAATTTATATACACCAGATGTACCTTTATCTTGCGAAAGTTTGGGGCTAAATTGATCCAAGATAATGGAAAATAGGGTCATGTTATCAAGATAACGTTACATTGTGTGGGCGTATGGTAGATAATGGAAATGGCTAAGATAATGGAAAATAGGGGTAACGTAACTCGAAAGTATTGCGAAATACGTGTTTTTTGTTTTTCGTTATTCGCATAGGTTACGAAATCTTAGGGATTTCAAGTACTCTAATTTTGCAGAAAAAAATGGTACAAAAAATGCGTAGGCGAATTTTTTTGAAAAAATGAACCAAGATAACGGTAAATTCCAAGATAATCGAAAATTCGTAGGTGGAAAACTTTCGCCAAAATGAACCAAGATAATGGAAAATAGGCTAAAATTACCAAGATAAAGGTACAAAAGATAACGGTACATCTGGTGTATATCAAATTGACAAATGTTGAATGTCTGGCCGAAATTTTTTCAAACGTGTAAGATCGGTTTTCATAAGGCTAACGATTTTTTTTTTCTTACTTACAGATTTATTTGAATCAGAAATGAGCCCAATTTTTGGTCATCGTTCATTTTTTTTTTGATAAAAAAGCGGGTTATGTTTTTTTCGTAAAATGTGAGACCATAAGTATTTGTAAAGTTTTGAAATCGTTGCATTGAAAAAAAAAACCAAAATGTCGTCTCTAGCCGTGCCATAAACTCTTGTTACTGATCCTCGGTAGTTAGGTAGTTAGTTATATACCGTATATTATATCGCAGTGATTTTCAAACGCGAAAAAAAAAGAAATAATGTTACCACTTTTTGGTAACGTTGCTTGACAGCGCGTCTGAGGCCTATGTGGCCTGTCATTGGTCATTTTTTATAGCTCAATGAACCTCAAATAGTGAAAGGCTCTGAATTATAAAGCTCACAGAAGGAAATAGCTCCAAAAAGGACAGGCGACATCAGGGTTCGGCAAAAGTTACTTTTCCTCAAAAGTCCTTTCGAACTGCCGAGGAAAGTTGAGGAAAGTTTTATTTTTTGGAGCTTTTTTTCAAATCTAACCTCGGCAGTTGAGGAAAGTTCAGGTTTTTTTAAAGCTGACCTCGTGAGCTTAGGAAAGTTAAGCTTTTTTCAAAAGTTAAACCCGAAAGCTGAGGAAAGTTGAGCTTTTTTTTATTCGATTTTTGCCGAGCCCTGCGCGACATAGTCCTCAGACGCGCTATTTAGCAACGTTACCAAAAATTGGTAACATTATATATTTTTTTCGCCTTTGAAAATCACTGCAATATAGTATAATACTAATAATTTAGTAGTATATAGTATATACTATTTACGGTATATACCCCATACGGGTTTGTGAACAACAGTTTTTAGTGAGACAACAGTAATTAGTGAGAAATATGATGATAATATTCTGCAAAACAAAAAAAAACACGCTTAAAAACATATTTTTTTTTCTGTATTAACAGGTCTGTTACTTTTTTAGAAGCCTAAAAAGTCCATAATTTTAAATATTTTCTCCAAAATTCTCTTTAAAAATACGGTTCCCTTAAAATCCTTAGCACTAAGACAAGAAAAAATAAGAATTGGACGGGTCAATTTTTCGAAAAAAACTGTTAATACAGTTATGTTCAGCTTGAAAAAATAAATTTTAAAATTTTTGCTCATTTTTGCCCAAGGTCACTGTGTCACGTGATAATTGGGGATAAAGACATGGTTTTGGGCCAAACGCGGACCAGCATATCTAGGGGTTAAATCAATTTTTTTTAATTTTTTCTTCGATTGTTGGGTTNAAAAATTAAATCCTAAAAAAACTGTTACTTTAAGCGGAAGTGTTACTTTAAGCAGGTAGTGCGTGGGTTGAAAAAGTTACCACTATTCGCAAAAAAACTGTTACTTTAAGCGAATAGTGTTACTTTAAGCAGCGTTACTTTAAGCAGGTAGGTGGTGTATAATATGTTAGTGAAAAACGTTTTCCTGAACATGTATGATATATGTAAGCGAAAGCGTTTTTCCAAAAGTTATAAATTTTCCAATTTATACCAAGTAATATTATTATTCTTTTTTTTAATTATTTTCATTATTTGTGTAAGGATTGGTGATATTGTACGCGATAACCGTTTTAACTAGTTTTCAATTATTTCTGGTAATTGACTCGGTATTTGAAACAAATTTGTATGACATGTTTATCCAAAATGATGATAAACAAAGTAAATAAGATTATTAAAAAAAAGATTTCATTAGGAATATGCTAAACAATAATGTAAGAGTTACAACGCTTAGCTAATCTAAATTTCGTATACCATATTTGAATATTAGGATAAAATTTGTAGGAAAATTTTAGAATAAAGGCTCGAAGCGGCGCAAAGCGTCTTTTAGTCGTCTAATTTCAAATTTACGACACAGTTCTGAACACAGCTTTGAGATCTTGAAGTATGTTTGATAAGAGTTTATTTTTTTTCACCAATTTTTCGCTACTAAAGCACTGTCAAGTTTATGAGCAACATATCGTAAATGAGCAGTAAAATAAAAACAACATGAACATTATACAAACGAATTCTAGAATGTTTAATGAATACAAAAGTCACAAAATACATTGTCTGGATGCTCAAACATAAACCGGTAACAGTATATCGGTTCCGTGTAAATGTGAAAAATAGTTACATTCAAGAAACTGGGCGACTATTAAAGGAACATAAAAGAACATATATCTCAACGAGACAATTTTTATTTGAAACAATTTTCGATGCAATTGCGATTAGTTTTAAAATCGAAATTAAACGCCATGGAAGTGCGCTCTTATGTTTGAGCATAAGGCGCTTACGTCCATATCAATAAATTCATTTTTGTGAATTTTGTATTTCTTAAACATTCTAGAATTCGTTTGTAGATTGTTCATATTATTTTTGTATCAGTTACGATATATTATTCAAAACCTTGAAAATGCTGTACAGTCCCACAACGCAACGCAATAACTCCCCCAAAAATTGTTGCGTTGTGAGCGCACCGTAGCGTTGTGGGCGCACCGATCACCAAATGCATTAAAGGGTATGCATTACAGGGTTTTGGAACCAAAAAGGCTAGAATGGGGGCTATAATGTTTTCAATCACTTTTTTTGAACAAATTTATTTTGTATTGAATAAATTATATTTTTTATAATTCGGATTTGAAATATATGAAGAGAAATGTATTGTGTGCTAAACGAAAATATAGGTCAAAACCCGTTACGTTGTGGGGCATTGCGTTGTGGGCGCAAGGACTGTAATAGGAAAATTTAGTGAAAAAGAATAAACTCTTATCAAATCGTTTCAAACGTCCTAAATTTATACTTTTTTTCAATGAAATTGAAAGTTTTTTGAGAAATAATTAAACCACTCACAGTGGCCTTAACTTTTCCAAATTCAACATTTAAGGTATTGTAAAAACCGATCCTAGAATTTTCAGGATATTGATGTTTTTTTATAGTTTACGAATTTATCAACAAAGCCCACGAAAGTTCGACTTCCAAACGAAATCTAAAAAATGCCAAAAATGTCAATAAAGCAGTACCAAATGATGATGAAGGGTTGAGCACTATATGACATGTTTTTTATTCGAAAATCGATTTTCAAAAGGTCAAGCAGCACTTTTGCGAGCCTTACGAAAAAATTTTTACCAGATTGAACCAATGTAGGATCGTCAAAACTGTATGACTAGGGGTAAAATTATCTGTTTTTTTCAATTTTCGAAAAAGATTTTTACTTTAGGCATTCTATACAACTGTACAAGTTAAAAAAAGAGGCACTAGTTCCATTGTGTTTCTTTTCATATAATAGGAGAGCGAAATCGTGTTTTGTGGCTAAGTTTATGGCGTTGTTGATGGCCTGGAATTAGGCTGTCCAAAAACGAAAGTCTACCTGGAATCATAATGTTGTTAGTCAATTAATTTATGACATTTTCTGTTTCATTGGTCACTTAACTGATCTCTGATATATCTGTATCTAGCGTATAATTTAAATATACCAAATTGACAAATGTTGAATGTCTGGCCAAAATTTTCTCAAGCGCGTAAAATCGGTTGCATAAGAAGAAAAAAATAAAAATTGGGCAGGTCAAATTTTTGAAAAAAAACTGTTTGGCCATTGTACTCAGAATCAAAAAGTAGAGTATAGGGACTGAGGTCAGTTTGGCGCCAAGTTCAACGGGTCACGTGACAAATTAGGATAAAGGCATGGTTGTTGGCCAAACAAAAACACGATATCTAGAGGTTAAATGATTTTTTCAACTTTTTATGCGTTTTTTGAGGTAATTATAAGAAAATCTCAAATTCGCATGAAAATTGTCACAATAAATTTATTGAGCAAATAGGTGCCCGTTTTAACAATAAATTTGTTTCTGCCATATGGTATAAATTGTCCCATTTCACAACATTCTAGAATTCCATGTTTACAATGTATCTGAAAAAACTGTATCTATATTTAGTCGTAAAAAATACCATTGAAAATGTCAGAATTTGACGAAATATCTGGAAAATAAAGATTTAAAACACCTTCTACATATGATTAACAAGTCTCGATCATGGAAAATATGAAATCGTTCACATTAGTGGTCCTTGCTAAAATTTGTTTCCGTATTTCGTTCCAGTTTATTTTACTTTTATAATCATAACAAGACTTCAAAGTAAGTACACAATTAATTTGATGAAAAACTAAGACCGGATTTTTTTTGTAAACAAATCGACCGTACTACCCTTAAAAAACTTATTTATCTGTATTTACAGGTCTGTTACTTTTTTACAAGCCTACGAAGTCCATAATTGAAAATATTTACTCCAAAATTCTCTTTTAAAATACGGTTCTCTAAAAATCCTTAGCACTAAGCAAACTCGGTTACCTCCTGCATCATCATCAGCATTTTGCGCGATCGCTAGTCCAACTGTTGCTATACAAAGTACGAAATTTCTCATGATTACCACTTTCTTCGTAATTCAAATTAATCTGATCAAAAAATATCTGGTCGGAGTCTCTTGTCTGAGTTTTCCGGTTTCCATATCAACATTTTTATATGCTTCTGTGATGTCACTTATTTTGCATATTGGCCGGCTACAATGCATAATAATAATGCATTTTGGCGGTTTGTTGGTCAATCGACGTGTGCGCTTCAATTAGCTGGCTTAACTGTCAAACGACCCCCTGTCAGACGCCCGTCGCACGGAACTTTCTTCCGAGCCGCATCTGTAGCCGCAGCTGAAACTTCATTAGGTAACCACTTTCTGTTGTTCACGGACCAGAAAAGAGAGCGAACTGGTCAGGGTAAACTGGTGTGAAAAAGGCGCAATTTTAATTCACAAACAATAAAGCCACGTGGACCTCTAACCACCGACCCGGAATGACCGAATTAAAATTATTTCGGGTGAAAAGTCGTTGCTGAACAAATTCCCATGTCATCCAGATAGTTTCAGTTTGTCCAGATTTTATAACTTATATAATTTTAATTAATAGGATATGTATGTCGTTCCAAACAAAAGTAAGTCTATTAGCCAATAAAATGGCTAGAATTTAGTTGAATACACTCCTTGTGCATTTATGTTGCCAAATCTTGGAAAATCCATGATTTCCAGCTTATCCGTAGGCGGATTAAATGCGTTTATCTTGCCATCTGCACTTATCTTGCCAATTTTTGGATCGTGCAAGATAAGTGCACAGGGAGTGCATCAGTTGAATTTGCCAAGTTCTGTTTTTGTTAGTGGGTAACCATATTACCCGAAAACAGAAATTATACATACTGTATGTATACATAATTTATGTATTCGCATGTGTGACCTATGATATGTCACACACTTTCAATAAATTAATTTTATTTTAATTAGTATTATGTTAGAATATAATATAATTTATATTCTAATGCTCTTTGGTCATATTTGAAAAATGCTTCGACTTGACTTCATGAAATTGATTTTTTAATCAAGTGGAAACTCGTTTGAAATTCCAGATGTCTTTTCATGTGTTAAGTAATTAACCCCAATATTCCAATATATTTGCAATATTAAGTTTGTATAAATGGACTCATTGACGTAAATTCTTTAACAATGACTTCGTCATTATAGGTTTAAAACCTTAATTTTACCACAAATGTCTTTGCAAGTTCCTAACAGTTAGACTCCGTTGACAGGTGCCTTATAAATACCGTGAATATCACGATTTTTTTCAATAATAATAATGACCAAAGTTTTTGCTTCAGTATGGGTGGATTTGACGTTTTTTAGAATAATTAAGTTTCGTTATATTAACATATCGTTAGCATTTTTTAGATTGGTATTAAAAATAGGAGTAATATTATTACCACTTAAAGTGGTTATTGAGTCACTTAACTATTTTTCATTATTTTAACTATCCCCAAAATAAAGATATATTTGGTAGTCACCGTTTGCGAAGTCTTCTAGCAAAAGCGTTACGAAAAATGACATGATAACTGCGCAGGGTGTATGCGGCAAAATGACAAAATATTTCATTTCGCCAAAATAACTGGGTGCAAGATAGCTGCGTAGAAACAAATGATGAAATAATACGAAAACATGATAAAATTTTACATTTCGGCTAGATAACTGTGCAAGAGGTGTTAATGTTTTCAAACTAACAAACATCATGCAGTTGGTCATTCGTTATTGGGAATGTTAAAACGTTAAAAGGCTGCCTGATTTTTTTTTTCAAGCGGTAAATAGTGCTTGAATTCGAACGGTACAATTGCGCCATAAATGTGAGAAAAAATGAATTTTTCCGCCCACAAAAAAAAACTGGAAGGTATGTATCTAGAAAGCACGCCAGAAAGTGTGGCCGGTTTTCATACCAAAAACCAAATACTATTGAGTCCGCAGGGTAGACAGTCTCTAATTTTTTTTCAGTTTTTGCTGTTGTCGTGATATTAATGGTTTTTCTCACGAATTATTTGAATTTGTTAAAAATTATGTTTCAAAAATCCGACCAACAGTAATCATATTAGCTCTACTACCAGTTAATGAATGTTCCGGACATCCGAAAAGCCCAAGTGCAGCTTTGAATTATAAACATTATTTCAACGTACCTGGACGCCAAGACCATACAATGATGGACTATGCGGAACACTCAATGGGAGATCGAATACTCGACGCTGGAAGAAGTTTCATCAAAATGCTACGCGAATATCATACTAAGCTTGATGGGTAAGGATGACAATTATTGAACAAATGTAGTAAAAAATAATCGTTTGTATTACGTACACTGTACTGTAACGACAATAAAGAATACCGAAATATACAAATCGGTGTCTGATGACTATTGTTAGTTTTTTTTTCTTGTAAATAAGGACCCGTTTTATATCTGACCGTACTGTGTGGTCCAGCAATAAATCAGCCAGGTCAAGTTTCCGCACACTGTTTTATATTGTTTCAACATAAAAAGGCCGTGTAAAAATTTCGTAACTAACTTTAGAACAAAATAACGCCATTAAGCACTGTTATATAGGGTGAGGTAATATAGATGCTAAGCCGTTTTTGATTCGCAAGTGCGCTGAGCGAATACAAATCACCATCAAACGGCTTAGCATGTACATGTATATTACCTCACCCTGTATGATGATTCATAACTAGAACGGAAAAAAAACTCAAAACCTTGAATTTTTTTTTGTTCTGTTCTGAAAATTAGAACACAACTTTAACATCTCTGCTTTATACCGTATATTTATACCTCATATATCTCATATTCTCAGCACATGACGCGTTATGACGGTGGAATTGGTGTTACGTCAAATATATGACAGATTTTTTTTTTATAAAACTCACTCAATTTATGTCAAAATCTGAAACAGTTCAAAATGGCTAAATTGTGGCTTTATGTTAATGATAATCCAAATCTTAATGAACAGTGGCTTACTGTGGTTAAGCGTTTAGACTTGTGCAAGTTAACATTAACGTCATTTATTTGGAATCATACTTTTTTCAGTTCACTCAACAAAAATGAGTCATTTTAATGTCAAGTTAGATTGAAGACTTGCGTTTTATACCATGTGTAACTTACCATTGGATTATATGGTATTGTTTTTTCAATCTCAAAAACCCTACGCACTAGTTTAAGGCCCTTCGAAATCCTATATTTTCAGTCCAACCAACCAAAATAAAGCCCATATTTGGAATCTACGCAGATAAATAGACCCGACCGCGGTTGATCGCTGATTTTCAGTATAATCTACTATTGTACGCGAAAGTTGTTATTTTCAAAATGGTCTATGCGAACAGCCTACGCACTTCCCATTTTGAAATAACAGTTGGTATTTGATATAACAAAAAAAAACTGTTATTTCAAATGGTTAGGTGGTGTAAAAAAGCAATAAAAATAATGGACCCTACAAACTGAATAAATGTTCAATCATAAATACACACAACTTGCAGTTTTCTGAGCCACATGAATCAGAAGTGCATAATCGAAAAACAGACAAGTTCGCTAAAATTTGCCAGTCGTATATTACTTTTAGAATTACTTTATATAGATTATTTGTTTAATTCAGTCTTTGTGAGTTGATCCAAATGTTGCTCAAAATAATCGTCACCCGAAAAAAAGAATGTAGAGTGACAGAAATGTGGCAATTATTTGTTTTACTTTTTTCGCTCGTTATTGCCGATCGGCACGACATACATGGCAGATTTGGGCTTCAAATTGTTTAGCTTGGGAATAAACCATGAGAGCGAACTCGTGAAATATGATTTTAAAAAAGGCGAAATTATGGAAATGGAGGGCCCTTCTGGTACGCACGGTCGTTTCGTACTAAAGTAGTGTTGGAAAAGTTGAACCACCGCTCGAAATTTCCCCAACGCTCAACGCAAGCGTTGGCTAACGCTCGGATTTTTCCCAACGCCCAACGCTTGAATTTTTCCCAACGTTCGACGTTGGTCAACACACTCCAACGCCCAACCCTTCGAACACTGGTACTAAAGCTTCAATTAGTACTGAATGTTTTTCAAAGAGTCTAACAATAAATTATTTCATATACACTACTAAATCAATTATGATTCATTCATAATAACCAAACTTGCTTAAATTCATGAGCCCGATACTATGTTAAACAAAAATAAAAGCCTTATCAGTGAAGTAACGCTGATTGAGCGTGAGCTTGCATTTCTTGACAACTTTGATGGCTATGCACTTCGAACATTTAACGAGACCTGTAACAATCTCTTAGCTGCTCAAGAATGCGCTGATTCATGCGATGAAAAATTGTGGGAATGTATTCTAGATTGTCAAGAATTGGGAGAAGTATCCGATTCGGAGTGTCTACACGATTGCGGAAGGGAAGAATATGGATGTATTGATAGTAAGTCAAACATTTAGGAGGGTACGATTACTAGGATCGCACACCTTCACTTGGACACAGAGGCTTCACTTGGGTAGGTCATTAGCTGTTGTCCTTGCCCAGGCCCTAGTAAAGCATTGTCAAATAAAACACAGAAGTGAACCCCCATTGCAAGAATGAACCCCGTAGGCTACGGGCCGTAGCTTCACTTGGGCTAAAGGAGGCGGCGATTTGTAACAGACGACACTTAGGCCCAATTGAAGCTTTTTTCTAAAGTAAAACTCGCCCTAGGAGAAGCTGTAGGTCCCCAGTGATGCGCTCCCAATTGAAAATATCATGAAAACCATTTCTGTGAGAACAAAGTAGGTTGTCTTCGTGTGAAAACCACACGTTTTTCATGCCTTTGAGCAAACTTTTATATTTTTAAGAATGCCCCTGTTATTCTGGTTGTCCACATGGTTGCCCATGTGAGCATTATGAATGTGAACCGAGATCATGCGAAGATCAATACTATGAGGAAGCAGTTGTTTGTGTTTCAAGCTGTGTTTCTGAACAGAACGGCTGTCTCGCCAGATGTGATGCTTATGACGTTATGGTAATCGTCATTTTAACTTGACGTTTTCTCACTTGATTTTTCCAGTACAGTCCCTACCTCAAAATCGTTACAATTTGTGGTTTGAAAAATCGTAACGCTTTTGAGGCATGACGTCATTTCGTAACGATTTTGAGGTAGGGACTGAAGTTATTTTTCCATTTTTTTTATTAAAGTTTTATTGTTTTTTTTAGTGTTTTGATACATGCCAAAAAAAGTTCAACTCGTGTATTGGTGACTGTCCATGTAATGCAGCGAATGATGGGGCAGCGCAGTCTAGAACTTTCATTTTATACGGCGGTATGGCTCGTATTTTCACTTGGTATAGGGACGGTTAAATGAGTCCATGTTTTTTTTTAATTATTCATGCGTTTATACCCGGGAAATATTACGAAAAAAGACGAAATATTACTTCTTCAAGATAGGTGCTCGCAAGATAATTGCGCAAGTGGTATTTACCGGCGCGCTTGATAGTTTAAGTATCGGGCTATAATTTAACCAGGACATAGTGACAATAATGAACAAATTCAAACTTTAACGCCTGCAACCGGACAAAAATACTTTGAATTTGGTACACATCGTATTGGAGAAGGTTGCATGGCATTCTACCAAGGTAAACATTGGTTTCTGGGCGGAAGGTACAATGCGGATGGTATTGGATACCTAGAGATGGATTCTTGCGCCATCAAGGATGCAGGATTTATTCTTCCCGAGTCAATGACCGAACAATCCTGTACGGTTTATCAGAACGAAATTTGGCTTTGCGGATCGAAAGAAAATCCACAGCGCTGTTATACGTAAGTTTAATCACTAACTGGATCTTTCAGGAAAAATGTCAGATAAAAATTGTGAGCTAACAAATGTCAAATTATCAAAATTGCTAAACTAAATCGATATTTCAAAATATTTTGTCTCTAAAATATTACATATATCGAATACTATTTGACTAGTCAAAATCAAAGCTCGTATTTTCGACATATGTTATAAAAAGTTTATAACAAATGTCGAATATGCGGTTTAGCTTGCACCCTACGCAAAGTACTACTCCGGGACCGCTAAATCAACATGATGAACACGTTCCATGTAATTACATATTTCGACATTTACAATAATTAACAGTAGTTAAACTGTCGAACATTATAAATGATACAAAATGACAAATGTCGAACACTTGGCATTTGTAATATTCTACAATGTGTACCTATCGACCGTTTGCGACTTCATATCTCATAAATTTTTCTCGTATTTTTTTTCTACAGAGAGACGTAACCCCAACTTAACTGTTATTGTTAACACACATTCACGTTAACACTTCCGTGTTTTGGTCTCGGGTTAATCATTTTTGATTTAGTTTCAATGGCGGTGGATTTTTGCGCCAAAAAGATACATCATATGGACACTCTTATGGGACTATGCAAGCGGCAAAAGCTTTTGGTATGGTGATTGTAGGTGGTTCGAGTTCACAAAGTAGTACCGAATTGTCTCATGACGGTAATGCTTGGGTTGCTGGTGCCAATTATCCATATGCAAATAATGTTGGCCCGAGTTCAGTAGAAATTGATGGCTTTGTTTACGTCTTTGGCGGTAGTGTTGCTAAAACTAAGGCATATAAACTGACTGTTCAAGGTATAGTTAACGTTCACTCATCTTTTTTGTTTCTTTCATTTCATATACATTGTAGAAATGTTGATTTCTCATTTCTTTGATTTTACAGGACCTGACGAATGTATGGACAATGTGATCCATGAAGGATGCGAACTTCTATGGCGCAGTCTTGGCGATCTCTTGACTCCTCGATATTACCACCGAACCATTCACCAAGCCAAGCAAAATAGCGTTCTTCACATCGGTGGCGAAGGTGGCGTCGAATATTTAGAAAAATGGAGATTCAATGGCACGGACTACGACACGGTTTTGTCACGCAAAAATTCAGCTTATTCCATCAACTACAACCGACCGGAAGTGTACGGTATTGAAAAAGATTACTGTTTTCCCAAACCAAAATAGAACTATTAAAAAAAATGAGTGAGTTTTCTTGAAAATACATTTATTGCTGTGATTTTTTCACAAAATGCGGATTACCTTAAAGGTACAAATTATCATTAAAATAATAATCATTTTAATTTCAAGTTTTAATTAATCTGATCTGGATTGCAACTCGTGTACTTTTTTCACTTTTCTTTTTGGTTATCGCCTATTTTTTATTTATGCATCACTTTCATCAGAAGAAAGCAATTGTTTATGTATTTACTACACTGTAGTAAACTTCACGTAGTAATATGAGGCATTTTTTTCGGAGACTTTTAATTAAATCATTATTTTCCCAAATATGAAGCATTAATTTGAACTAAGATAACATTGTATGCGGTTCAAGTCTTTACAATATCACTCATATAAGGGCTATTCAACATGTCAATTATTATGCGAATGTAAAAAGTATATACAGTATAGAACATAGTGTTTGCGTCCTTTTTATTTATGGATAGTCTCGGTAGATAGATACATAAGTTAGCCAAAATATTAAATTTGTATTACGAGTCTGGCAGTTCCAAGAAACTGCGTGTTAAAGTATAAGTATCGTATAAATATCAAGTTTTCTCAAGTTCATGGCAACGTAGGCGTTTGACCGGTAAACTCCAATTTAACTAGTAATATTCTCGCTCGCGCTGTAAAGAAAAAAAAACGAAAAAGAAAACGAAGAGTTTTTGGGCGCTACTGAGACTGCTGAAATAGAGAAAGGTAGTCTAGCCCCACCGGAAAAATTATTTCCGTAAATATGGAGTAAGACATAACTTGTTAATACAAAAAATACGTAATTTTTTTT
>SCLG01000121.1:319358-334152 GCA_004367875.1 Oikopleura albicans
GTATGTTCTATCAATGTGGCTACTAGTAGGTATGTGCAGGAACGAATATTCATCATGATTTATCATGATAATAAGAACACTAGTCAAATAAGGACATTTGGCTTACCATAGTTTCCTCAGCTTGAATCGTCATGTCTCAAAAACGATTAAAATATGATGCATTTCGAATCAATCATAATATTTTTTTTATTTCGTGGACCAGATCCTTAACGTGCTTCAAGTTTTTCAAATTTTCGTATGTTCTGTTAAACATATATACGTAGACTACACCACATAATCCGTTATGTTAACACCCTCTTACGTCAGAAACCGTTAACATAATGGGGTAGGGCGGTTGGTTTAATAATTGAAAACCGAAGTTTATCAAATCCCAAAAGTTATAACAGAACGGAATTTGGACTATATAATGGGTCGTAACATAACGGGGTATGTGGCGTAGTATGGATAATGTATAAAACGTTTGCGCACGGTGCTGTTATTTTTTCATTCTCCGTTATTGCTCACGTTTTTCTATTTGATTTGAAAGATAACGGCGCACCTAGTGTTATAGTCTCCCTGAGATAACCGTGCCGACTATCCTATGTAAGGTCGAAGGCAAAGAATGCTCATCCAGGTCTTATATTAACTCACATGTGTGATTAAGTAAATTTTGCGGTTTCATTTTTTTCCGGAATTATTATAGTTTACGATTTAATCTGGAATTATGCGCTGTTACAGATTATAAGACGGTCTTGCAGTTTGTAAAGCACTTCATCACCCCCTTTGGTATGGGAATAAATTGATAAAAAAATGTTCAATGATCAAGTTGACTTACTTGAAAATGGAAGGAATTTTAATATCGAGTGTTAAAGTTGAAAGCGAACTAGTTGAAGCGAATTGCCACATTGCTGTGTGATCAAACCAACGAGATTAAGGCAACATTAATTATTATTTTTCCATAAGAATATCTGTTTGGGGCATTGGCTTATGTACCATGCCCGGCTTAGGTACCATGCCCGATGAATACAGACGTGATATAAATAAATCAATTTGAAACATTTATTTCCCGTGTTATATACTTTCTATATATAACTGCTTCATTGCCCTTTTAACAAAACGTATCAAGATCATTTTAAGTTAAAATTAGATGAAAATCAAAAACACTTTTTTATAAACGGTATTATTAATACGGTATTAATACGGTATTAATAATACCCTATGAATCATCAAAGATGTCGTTATTCGGTTCTTAGATCTATTAAGTCCTTATAATTAAGACCTATAAATTATAGGGGGTATAAATTTAATTTAATCATATCCTTTTAATAGGCTACTGTATAAATAAAAGTCATAAGCTATTCATAAGCTATAATTAAAAGCACTAGTACCTAGTCCTAGTAGTCCTATTAGTCCTAGTAGTTCTAGCAGTCAAAATAGTCCTAGTAATTCTGGTCCCAGTACCTAGGTCCAAGTCCTAGTAGCTTGTAGGTCTACAAATCGTAACGAGAAACCAAGATTCAAAGTTTGCTTATTTTTCACAAAAATGATCAGAAATTTTCTTCTAATAAAAGACTTACTTATCAAAAATAGCGAAAAAAGTTTCAGTTTTGAGCAGTACCTTCTAAAAATATGTATGCATTTCTAATTATAATATTGAACAATCGATAAAAATAATGCAATATGCTATTTTTTGGTCTGTTTTGGGCCGCAACAGTTAACATTGTTTTTTTAACAAAAAAAAACATGACGTGCAAGTAATGACGCAATTACCAGAAAACAAGGGGTGTTATTTTAAAAAAACTAAACAGTTAAGTTCACAGTCTGTGTAACGGAATGCACACTTGGCCAAAAAAGTTAACATCACGCTATAACTAAAGATCGACCTACTAACTTATTTTTTTTATTCGACTACCACATTAATCTTTTTAAATGTCTCTTTTGTCCAATTTTGGACTACAATTTGCGGTCGCCCAGCCAAGCTACCAATCAGAAATAATTAAGTTCTTCAAGGCAATCAAAACGGGCCAGGTTTGCGGATTATATATTTCGCCCAATTACCGAAATGTAATATTACTTCTACGTGTAAGCTCCCGTTGGGTTTTCAATTTACTGTCCTGTTTTGACAGCCGTTTTTTTATTATCTATCTCTCGTAGTTTCAAACCGTGCTATGATTTGTTTTATTTTATATACTTTGGTTTAACAAGTTCAAAAAAAAAATACTCACATTAACAGCTCATATAATTTACTTTTGATATTTAACTTTAAAATAAAAAATACCTGGTTTACATACACCACATTAACCGGTATGTTAACACCGTCAAACGTTAACAACTGTTAACATTATGGGGTAGAGCGCTTGGTTATTTAAAATAATTGACAATCGAAGTTTATCAAATCCCAAAAAGTGTTAACATAACGGAATATTGTTAACATAACGGAATATTGTTAACATAACGGAATATTGTTTACATAACGGAATATTGTTAACATAACGGAATATTGTTAACATAACGGAATATTGTTAACATAACGGGTTTTTGAGAAATTCGGGTGGCCGATTGAAATTGATTTTTATTCCGCCTAAGAGTTAAGTAAATTGTTTTGCCAGAAAAAGATCATTGTGGAAAAAACAACCAATTAGAGTTTATAAAATATTAGATGCTGATCGATGTTCTACTGGTATAGTTGTTGGGTCCGCCTAGGTTTTGAACGGTATTTCTACATGAGTGAAAACCAAAACATGAAACTAGTTAACTTATCCACCGCAATAATCGAAAACTGCGGGAATGGCCAAATTTTTAGCGGTTTGTTTCGAGGCTCTTGGGACGTTCTTGATTATGGGTATATCGTCGACTACGCTTTAGAACAGTTTCGTTCAGTAAAAACGGTACACTAGGCGGATAACGCCTTGTCAACAATTTTCCTCATACACAGGATACGCCTATAACCGGCCACCCGTTCACCGGCCAAAAACCGTTTATACATATTTCGTTATTTATAATTTAAATTATCCAGGTTAGCTATCAACTAATTTAAACCGTTCTGCCACGTTGCTGAAAGCTGTAACGACCTTACAGTAACGTTAGGCCACATTGAAATATTTTGGGTTATTTCTCACATTTAATATCAATGAACCATCGATTAAGTGGTTCTTTTACAAACCTATTATTAGCAACTTGTTGCAGCAGTTATCCGAAAACTATCACTCGAGCAGCCAGGGCTTAAAATTCACGTCATTAACAAAATAATTACAAAACAAACGACAGGGTATATTTTAAGGAGGGGACATAGGCTTTGTTATTGCAAAATTGATTTCTCTATGTTGATTTGTACTGTCGTATTATGGCAGCAAACATCAAGAAATCGCGTTTTATATTTCTAATGGGACAAACGCGCCATCGTTGTGATTGAAAGTTAAATTCGCCTTACTTCCTAATTTTAAAACTAAAGTTCGCATTGCAAGGGTATAGTAATAATATTAGTTGTTATGCACAAAATTTGTAGATAATCTTACTTTGAAAAATTACATCAAATAAAACAGCAAGGTTCATAAAGGGTCGTAGATTTTTTTTTGTGAATATTAACCTTTTTATTATTTTTCAAAGTCAACCGGAATAAACCCGCTTCCCGTAAAATGTCCCGAATACCCGCATGCAGCAAACGGAATTCTAGTTCCCTGAAAAAAAAACATAAAAATGTAAGAAAATGTTAATAATGATTTTAGAACTGAAAGTAACATAATTATGAAATTAGGCGAATTGTTTTAAAGATGGTTAACTAAGTGCGTGTTTTATGAATGAACTAAACGCAATATAGCGTTCTGTGTATGTAATTATAATGAAGTACATTATTTATACCGGTATAGATGCATGTTGGTATGCATAGTTCATTTGATTACATTTTTGTTGTTAATTTCATAATTTACTAATGGATTCGGTAATCGATCCAAAATGGCATGTTCAGAAAAATGGAACTGCAACAATTTCACCTGAAATTTGAGGATTCAAAAATATTGGGGACGTTTGTCCACATGTCTATTTTCTACGTGTTTTTCTAAGATGTAATTTTATCAAATCATATGTCAGTGAAAAAAAAAATCGTACAGGGGTAATCCGATTCTGGAAAACCCTATTTAACGTTTTCAAAAAGGTCTTTTGAGTCCCAATTTTGACCCGATAAGGGGTTTTGACCCGATAAAGGGTGACCCGATAACGGCGCAGGGGGTGTAATAGAATTTCTATAATAGAATTTCAGGGACATTTTTTATTTCAAAAATATTTCAAGTCCAGCTCCGGACAGTTTTTCCAATTCTGAGACAAAATTGACTATTGAGTAAAAATCGAAAAACGTCCCTCAATTGGAATACCCTATCTTACAAAATTCCGGAAGTCGGCGGTAGTCGTATAAGTAGGAATAGCATGAATTAAATCGAAATCAAAAGAAAATAGTGGGATTTTACACATAAATCGAGTTTTTGTAATTACATTTCATTTAATTTTAGTTTCAAACTCCAGCCGCATGACGTAAATAATCGAAACTAATATTTAACAAAGAAACGCAATAAAATTATTGAATTTGCGATATCAACAAATCGTATAAGGCTTCTATTTAATTATATGTTTAAAACGTTAAATTGCGCAAAATCGTTTAGCGGGATTTAGTTGAAATTCAACTGTCCTTCTCAAGTAAAATTACGAATTGCTAAATCAACAATAAAATCACCTTGGTTTCTTTCGGAGGCTCGAGTTCAATCAGTTACAACCAGTTCCGGTTTCTAAAATTGGCAACAAATAGCGACAATATCATTATTTTTAATAATGAGGAGGGTCAATAATAAAATGTTTAGGCACCTTAAATCCATACTGATGCTGACCATGGATTTTTTAACAACATCGGCACAGTACTAGGTCACTCAAAGCTGAACGCCCGCACTCAAGGCAGTACTCCGGCAGTCAAAGCAGCATCAGTGATGGGTGGTACTGTATGATACTATATCAAACACAAGCGCCGTCAAAGAAAGTGTAGATAAAAAATTTCAAAAAATCGGCACTCAGGGCACAACCCGCACTCAAGGCATCAGGAATTTTTTATTAGTTCTCAAATCTATGGTTTTGGTTCTTATTTTTTAAATACTGGTACTTTCAACGCAGATTTAAAAAAAACTAATTGCTAAATCAACGTTTAATTAATCAGGCGTTTTGTTTTGAAGGTCTCTGCTCGACTTCAATCAACAATTTATTTTTTTTCACCAAATTCAAAAATGTCAAACATAAGAGAGATGTCTTGGTTGAGGTTTACNTCCATACTGATGCTGACCATGGATTTTATAACAACATCGGCACAGTACTAGGCCACTCAAAGCTGAACGCCCGCACTCAAGGCAGTACTCCGGCAGTCAAAGCAGTATCAGTGATATTCTGCCGTAAAAGAAATTGTCGATAAAAAATTTCGAAAAATCGGCACTCAGGGCACAACCCGCACTCAAGGCATCAGGAATTTTTTTATTAGTTCTCATATCTATGGTTTTGGTACTTATTTTTTTTAAATACTGGCACTTTCAACGCAGATTAAAAAAAAACTAATTGCTAAATCAACGTTTAATTAATCAGGCGTTTTGTTTTGAAGGTCTCTGCTCGACTTCAATCAACAATTTATTTTTTTTCACCAAATTCAAAAATGTCAAACATAAGAGAGATGTCTTGGTTGAGGTTTACACTGTAACCGTCGCAGGGCGATTTGACCAATAGCAGCGCCACAACGCCAAAAATAGATTTTACTCTCTCCTCCACCACCTTACTATCCAAATCAAATTTGACCAAAACAGTTTAAGAGTTAATTTTAATGCATTTTTTACATAATTGAATAAGAAAACTTACACCGAGAGAAAAAAAAAACTGACGAAGATAGAGAAACACACACTATGATTGCAATTTTTTGGCTAATACGGTTTTTAAACGCGTATAGTTTAAACGATCTGAACAACAATGAATATACGTGGGAGATTTCAGGTTTGAATATATTATTTTTTACTCTATTTTTTCTAATGAAAAGAGAATTAAGGCACAATAAAAATTAACTTTTTAAAATTATGTTCAAATGAGTCTGGAAGAAGTATCTTGTAACTATATTTGAATATTTTCGAAAACAAATATGATTTTTTGAATACTTTCGAAAAAAGTGTTTTTTGAAAATTTTCGAAAAAAGTGATTTTTAAATTTTTGAAAAAAAAAGTAATTTTCTGAATATTTTTGAAAAAAGGTGATTTTTACCAGCAAAAAGTAACTAAAAAGTATATCGAAGGTGTTAAAACGTATTATTGAAATGAATAAACATTTTTTTACCAATTTAACCCTCTTTATTTTACTGATTACTTATTAGTTTTTTTTTCATAAATAAAAATAAAACAGTTTATTAATTTGTTTCAGTTTATAACTAAAAGATCAATACAAACATCCTGTTTTAAACATTCATATCTCCAGATATTTCGAAAATTTTCGAAACAGCAGAAAATCAAACACTCATTATGTGTATTTAAAGGACATTTTAACCGTTGATGTTTAAGGGTTAAGCATAATCGTTATTGTTTTTTTTTCTAAATGTTTAGTAGTTTTAGTAGTTTAGTTTAAACTACTACGATAGTATGTCGCTATAGATACTATCACATGTCTTGCAAGTTTTAAAGTTGTTTTCAAATTAGAACTGTTCGATGCCAATTTTATCAAAACTTTATGTCATGCTTTGATATCATTTACGGCTAAAAAGACACTTGGGAAATCGTGTCTGCTTTTTGCAATTCAAATCATGAGATTTCGGGGCATCTTTATAACTGTTGGCAGCATGACGCTGGTTTAAGCTATAAATCCAAGTATGAGAGACTCGAAAGTAAAACGTTTAGCCATCAGAATTACTCATCAGGAAGTTTATCTCACACAAGAATTGTGTAAATTCCACTTAAAATTCCCAGCTGTTTGTAAAGAGCAAGTTGTGATTAACTGCTAACTGGCGCGCCATGGCGGTTAAGGGCGCCGGGCGTGGGCGTGATCGCTAGAAAATTGTGGCAATCCTTATTGCGCTAACTATTTTTCTCAAAATACAATTTGAAAAAAATAGAAAAATAAGGCACATGATTGCTCAAAAAAGTTTTTTTCAAAATTGTTCGTAGAACTGAACACAAAAACGTCACATAGGTACTCAATAAATGCGTTTAAACATCCACAGACGTGTTCAACTAAGTACTATAAATAAAAATTTCAAGTTCAAACAGTGTTCAAAAACTGATCCAAAAAAAAACTTTACATAACGGCTAAACAACAAAAACTCATTGATTGTTCCGTATGTCCTATTGGTCGCCATTAGTTTTGGAAAAGTGTCAGTAATTTTGAATATTCTCAAGAAAACATTTCTAAAGTTCTTTTACGAATTTTTTCTGATTGGTCAAAACTCTATCATGTTGAAAAATCGTTTTTTTTTTATGAAGGTCGCCCATTTTCTTACTGGACAGTCTACTGCAAGCACATATAATTCTAATTCTCCCATTTAAAATAAACCGCGGAATCTGTCATAATATAAAACACACTATTATCTATGGTAATTAATGTCCCTCATTTATGTGGTTTGTGTGTTTTATATTATATAATTATTATAATTATTCTGGTTGGAGTTTGATGGGTGGTTGGTGGGATTTATCATGTGTGCTATCCCCTTTGTTTTATTTCTCCTAATATGNGTAATTTTGAATATTCTCAAGAAAACATTTCGAAAGTTCTTTTACGAATTTTTTCTGATTGGTCAAAACTCTATCATGTTGAAAAATCGTTTTTTTTATGAAGGTCGCCCATTTTCTTACTGGACAGTCTACTGCAAGCACATATAATTCTAATTCTCCCATTTAAAATAAACCGCGGAATCTGTCCATTATAAACAAGAGCAGATAGTGAATCAGTAAATCGGTGATGAAATACATAAATCAGCATCTTCATGGTCTTAGTTAACCCGCCTGCCACCTGGAGGCACGTGTTATTTTTTATCGATAACTTTATCTTTGACTGCATAATCCCGATTACTGATAACCGCCAAAATCAGAAAATTATCAAATTCCAATTTTATTTGTGATAAAATAAGTGACGTTTCAAAAGATACAACGTACTTCTGAAACACAATGATGCATGTATAGGTAGACCGCCTTGGATTTTGAGCTTAATTTAGAAGTTCCCCAAATTTACTGTTTTTTCGATATAATTGGTAACCAACCACGGGGCAGCCCATGGTGAACCTTAGAAGTGTGCGGTACCAACCGGTCAGAAATTAACCGTTAATAACCTAACAAATCATATTTTTTCCCTCTCCTACATCTTTTCGTTTACATTAGTATTATCATATATTTTGTACGTGATCTGAAAGTTTGCGGGTGCTCAGGCTCTAATTTTTTTGTGGTCGTGATTGCTGGCGGTCTACCTATGCATGTAGTTTTGTAATAAGTATTATCAAGTCTTCCGGTTATCAAAACGTATTAAATAGACAAAGGCGCAGTATGTAGGCGGAAGATTTCAACAACTGAACGATACCAGGTGGAGCAGTAAAATGAAAGATATAGGCGCAACAAAATTTGTTCATTATGAATAAAATGTTTTCGAAAATGCTTAAAAGTGTACACTAGCACCTCAAAAGTTTCGTCAGAAAAATTCGTATGAAGTTTCCGAACTCAAAACTTTTCTTGCATAAATTTACCATTCAAAATTGTACGAAACGATTTGATATTACTGTGCGGTTCAGCAATGATTCAGGCAGGGAAACTTTGTGCGTGCAATTTTATATTGTTTTAGCATAACAAGTGCGCGCACAAATTTACTCTGGCCCATTCATTGTTGGACCACACTGTATATCCGTTTTTTACTTATAGGCATTTTGGAACAAAAAGGCTGCCAAAAATAATGTGTATTTTGTACATTTCATTCTCGTGTGACGAAAAAACGGAAATTCACGAAAAATCGTCCTGTAGCTTGTTTTTCATCAAATTATCGATACGTTGCCGACTTTTAAACGTTGTTCGGAACTGTTACTGTCTACTAGCCAGTCTATTAGACAGCTACGTCTAAAATTAGAACCTGGTAGTTTTGCCAAAAAATCGTTTAATAATTTTCATGAAAAATGGTAAACTCCATGTTAAAGTACTAATAAATATCTCTTTTCATAATCTTGTCAATTTTATTCCAAAACGTTCATGCGATTGGTAAAACGGCAAATAATAAATACATGTATTAGAATTTTTAAATAATTATGTCAAAGATTGCAATATTCTACGTATGTGATCTGTCATAATAATTTAATATTATCGAATAATTATTTACCGACACATAATTTATAAATAAATTGAAAAAACCAAAACACTAGTTAACGAAATTATTTTCTAATGATACGCCCACCAATAATAATGGTCAAATATGGATTCTGACTTGATTTTTATTTAATTCAATTATAGGTAAAATTATAGGTAAAAGTAGTCGATTTATACCATTTATAATTTTAACTACCATATTTAAATGTATAAATTGATTTTAACTCTCGAACCCATATTCGGTAGCTAGCTACCTACTGTCACTTGAAATGTAAATAAACGGAGAACCGTCTGTGAGATATCATATTGAACAACCGCTAATTATGCCCCTACGCCGTTAGGTTTCACCTCTTTATTTTTTATTTTGTTGGTTTTGGGCGAAACCAAGGCTCGGCAACAGCCAGCTCCCAATTTTTGTAACCGCGTTTGGTCGTAAATTTACATGAAAGATAGTTTGGTATTGCGAAATTCAATAATTTGCTCAAAACCGACATACAGTATGTCACATACAGTAATGAAGTCATTTTTGAAATTTTTAAGGGACGCGTTTAAGCCTGTAGTTAACTTCTCATTCGGTTGATCTTAACTTAATATGAGACCTTAAAGTAAAAAAAAATAAGAAATCAAAATACAAATTTGAACTAAATAGAAACAGCTTGTCTGATGCTTGCACATAAATTGCTATTTTTATAAACTACATGTAGATCATACGAAAGCTCATGATTAAATCAATTTTATGTTGAAAACTTCATCAAAAAATTTTTGGACATAAGACACAAAACTATATAGTCTATATATCTACCACACCTCCTGTCTACGGAAGTTAACGCCACGGAACTTAACAAAAATCACGGAANGTGGGCGACAGAAAAATCATATTAGCATAATTTTTTTGTGTTTGAAGCACTAATTATTCAACAATCAAACTAGATTTTTGATCGTTATATTCGGTCAAGCGAATATCTATTCGTGTTTGATTTAGTGCGCGCCTTCATTTTTGATAATTTCCCGCTGTTTTTCACCTGTTCTGAGACACACCATTGGTGACGGAAATAACCAAAAAAACAAACAATATAAATATGTAAACAAACAATGCAGTCAAAAACAATATTTTCGGTAAAAAAAGAACAAAAAAAAAACGACGCAAATTGTCGACTCCTATTACAGAATATAAACGCGTGTGCGAGGCGCTCACAGTCTTGCACTAATTCTGAAAAAAATAAACAACTCAGGTTTTTGATTCATAATTTAAAAGGAAAAAGAATAAATTTTTGAGGAAACGGGCGTTTTTGTATGAAAATCGGTCAGTGCTAGCAGGTTAATATATTGACATGAAAAAGAATGTGGCAAGTTGTGCCACATTTAGCGTGGACGAGTTAAGTTCCGTAGACAGGTGGTGTATATAAACTGCGTGTCCGTGCAACGACGGGCAATTAGAATAAAAATAACTGCGCAGGTATTACCTTAAAGGAAATAACCTGCGCCAAGGACAAAATGCAAGATAACTGCGCAGTGCGGATGCAATCCTGCTAAAATATGATCGATGAAATTTAACAATAAAATAACAATTCATAACGAAAAATATTACATATTTGCAAGATAACTGGGCAAGCCGTGTATCAAAATAAAATCAAAATACGGGATTAATTTGTTCAAAACAAATCTGAACTATAAACCAGTTTAAGTGAATAAATACGTTCTTTAGGTCCGTCAAGTTGTCTCTGACTTTCGATTTATTCGAAAGATTTTCATACGTGTACTATTTTGCATAGGTTAATATTAAAGGTCTAAATGAAACCAGAAGACATTTATTCTGTCGGCGCCGGAAGCGCTTCAATGTGCTCAGTTCTTATTAGATTTCTTAGCAGAATTACGTCACCTTGAGTGCACTTTACATATAAAGTACACCACGGATGAATAATAATGATGCCGAAAATGTACTCTGCGTGTCACATGAATTCTCGTCGTTTTTTTTTGTATTCCAGTATTTTCCACAGATAAAAAATATGTTTTCTGAAATTTACACTGGGGTCACCGGTATGTTTCAGGAAAAGTTCTGAATCATAATGGCACAAACGGCTGAAAGTGAAACTTAACAGCAAGAACGAAAAAAGTGAAATCAAATTTAAAATTAATTTCAAATTTCGTCTGATTTTATGTGATTTTTCTTTTAATTTTGTCTGAATTTTGTCCGAATTTTGTCTGAAAATTTGTCTGAATTTTGTTTGAGTTTTGTCTAAATTCTGTCTTAATATTTTAATCTTGAGGGTTGAAGTACTACTTCAATAGTAGTACTTCATATAAGCTACATCATAATTTTTATGCATAAAAGTACTTTCAACTAAAGACTTTTTAAGACGGTACCTTCTTAAGTTTATTGGTAATTTAATTGTGCTATTATGTGGCTTTACGTCATTATGTTGTCATAAAAACTTGGAGCACTTATACAAAGCCTAAAACTAAGGGGACCACTTCGTTTAGAAAGTGTCTTTTTGTTTGTGCTGAATTGAGCACCATTTATTTTTTTTCTGCTGCATAAAATGAGAACCAGATAAGGTTCGATAATCTTTGTTGGATTTTACCTGTTGATTATCATTCAAAATAAAAAAAAGTCAAAATAAAAGAATCAAGCGTTATGATTGGTTGACATGGATGACAAAATGGAAACAGACCAATCAAAACAGACAATATTAATACACGAAAGAAGATGGCTCTTTTTTCTGTCCGAGAAACGTAGATACGCTTTTTTATCTAAAACGCTACGTTCATTAGCACGCTTTTATGTACAATTGAATTTCACCACCTACCTGCTTAAAGTTACAGTCAAATTTTCCGCGTATGCACTACCTGCTTTAAGTAACAGTTCCACTTAAAGTAACAGTTTTTTGTTCGCTTTTCAGGTTTCCTTTAAGCAAGCAGCCATCTACCGTCCATCTACATCCCAATCTCGGATTTTTTTTAGCATAAACACTGGGCGGAAAAGTTTCTCTAAGCAGGTAGTGCGTAGGCGAAAAAATTGTTTATTTAACCAGATAGGTAGTTAATTAATTACATTACAGTCCTTTTCGGACGTTTTTGGTTCTCGAAAATAGCGTCCGAAAAAGGATAATAGCGTCACCAAAACTTTTGTTGACGATGCTCCTTTTTCGGACGCTATTTTCGAGAACCAAAAACGTCCGAAAAGGACTCTAATGCAATTAATTACACTTGGTCCAAAAGGATCATTTTTCTATTAGATTGACCCCATTGTGGGCGAAAAAGCGTCCGAAAAAGAAGCGTCCAAAAAAGGAGTAAGGACTGTAATTAAACACAAAATTTTACATTCGATAGAAAATTGTTAACTTTACTTGAGGCACACAATATGTCGACCAGAGGTCGGCACTTTTGGACCCTACCCTGATTGGACCCGAATGGACCCTATTGGACCCCATTTTTTTAGGGTAGGGTCCACTTTTTTTTTGCCATGGTCCAGTAGGGTCCATGTCGACTTCTTAGTGTTATTCGCATGTTCCCTACGTGGCCATGAACTTGATAAAAATCAAAAAAATAAAATATATTTCGATACGCAGTGTCTAGTCTGAAAATTTTAAAAATTATAAGTTGGTCTTGCAATTACGAGCTGTTAAAATTAAACTTTTCTATTAATACAAAATTTAAGATATGATCAAAATCCAAATTTTGAATTGAAAGACGATTTTAGTATTAAGATTGCACCGAGTAAAGATAAAACGTGTAAATGCCATTTAAATGTATTTATTTATAAAATTGTGTTTCAGAACCGAGTATCTTATCAGGGAAAGGCATTTCAACGTGTTTTCAACATAGATGTTTTTTAACTTGCGGAAAACATAGTCTTCTAAATTAGGATTTTGAGCGTGTATTTGGGCCACCTTGTTGAATATACAGATTAACTACTTATCCACGAAGGTTAACAGTTTGAAACCGTAAATACGATATTTGGAGTCGAGTATTTGATTTTACGAACGTCAAAATAATTTTCCAAATAATTTCTGAGAATCCGTTCACCACATATCCTAATTCAGTTAAATATTTTTCAAAGCAGAAAACCGGATTAAAACTGCTCAGAGGCGTACAAAAATTTTTTAATACAAAAATAAAACGCTCCGTTTTTTACTTCTTTTTGAACATTGAATCTAAAAAGAAGTAAAAACGTGCATTTTTTCACGACTGAGCGCCGGACCGGGTGTGCAGTAGGTTGCCCCGAGATTTTGAGTACACGAATACCACACACAATATAAAAACTTCAAAATATAAAAACATTTTGTAGATTTTTAAACCTTTTTTGGAAAATTTTGGGCCAAAAATCGCCCGTTTTGAATTTATACAGTGGTATCTGGCCAGTTTCGATACTAAATTTTTACAGACAATGCATCAATGATACCCCACGTCAAAATGAGTGATGTTATTGTCTTAGTATTCTAGAAAATTGCGTTTTTATCAAAAAGTTGCTTAAAATTGTCAAAATTGGCCCCTAGGGGTTAAAATTTGGGGGTGATGTAATGAGATTTTGTTATCAGTGGATCATCCTCTATCACGTGATACTAATTTTTTTTTGATTTGAGACCCTCGAAAAAATCTTGGGGCACCCTAGTTTGCAGCTGTTAACTCCCAGGGGGAATTGCGTGTAAATAGACACGCAAGGTGCTTTTTTCGTCGATTTAAGGCATTTGGAGGCCCCGTAGGGCAAAACGGGTATTAGTGACCCCCCCTCAACTTTTCGAGAAAATTCGATTGGCGGTGTTATTTTTTACGTAGGCTGAAGATTTCAAACAGCTGTCTAGGGGGCCCTGATGTCCCAACTCAATTTCTGAATAATCAGATCGACGTAGTTTGACGAGCTCTACAACTTGGCTTTACCAGTTTTTTTGAATTATTGCGAATTATTGTCAATTTTTTAAGTGCGTGTTTATTAACACGCANCCCCCTACGGGTTCCCAAAAACTCCTTCCCCCTGAGAGTTAATTGGCCAGTGCGATTTTCAAGAGTTGCGTTGTTTTTTTTAGTTTTTCTAAATAAAAAGTTTATGTTTTCGACATAAAAAACACGTTTTAAAGAGTTCTTTCATTTTTTTTAATAAAATAACACGCAATTTAACCTATCTTGGTCAAAAAGTAATTATAAAGAAAACGTGTTTTATTTGTTCATTGTATACGTTTTGAGCTCATCTTGCTGACCCTAGGATTACCCGAAAGGCACGTGTAATCCATGCCAAAGAATTCCTTCAAGAACCGTAAGCCTCTTTCAGCCTATTTCATGACAGTATTTAGGCCAAAAATTCCTTTTCTCTTGAAGTTATGTGCCAATTATTGTTCAAAAGTTTTTTTCTTTTGGCGTGTCCGACCCAAATTGCCAAACTGTCGCGCAACTAAAATAATTAAAACTTTGGCAATTGTTTTAGTATTTGTTCTTGAGGTAAAATTCATAAGTAAGCTTATGAAATTATTTGGGACTTGCGGAAA
>SCLG01000121.1:334718-375231 GCA_004367875.1 Oikopleura albicans
TTTTTTTTTTCTCTTAAAAGACCGTGGTGCGAAAATATATCCAATATTAGGTTGGACCGCTGATTGTCCGCGGAACAAAAAAGGAAGAAATTGTTACTTCTTGTTTCGCGTTGCTATGGTGACGCGTCCAATCAAAATTGGCAGCGCGAACAATATTTGTTTTCGCACTGCGGTCTTTCAAAGAAAGACATAAGCACAATAAAATCTTTTTTGTGAAATTTTATCAATTAAGGTCATTAGAAAAAAAATTGCAGGAAGAACCTCAGTTTTTGGAAAAACTTAAAAAAATGTTTGTTTAAAAATCTACAAATGGCTAACACAGAACATTTTACTCATCTTTTTGATACCATAAATTGAATAAAACTCGTCTTATCAGAATGTAAATTGATTAATCTATACATTGGGTACAGTAACCTTGTTCATCATATTTTTCTAAACTGTCTTGAAAAAAAGTTTCTCATGAGAAAAGTAAACACCAAAAAAGTTGACACGCTTCATAATTATAGTACTCGGTCCTCGTAACTGATTATTATTTTGTTTATATAGATTTCGGAAAATAACTACAATAAACAAATTGTTACTTCGATTATTTAACCATGTTTTTGTTGGTAACAAATTAGATGATAGGCCGTAGAGTTCTCGACACTTTATATTTTTTTCGGCACTTACTTTGAGAGTCTAATCCGACGCAATTTTAAGATTAATTAGTCGGAAATTACAGTACGTCTTGGTTCCGCAATGGGTATTGTTTTGTTTAAACATAAACAGTCCAGTATAACAACGACATACAAGGGCGGTTTTCAATATATATTGTGGGAAACAAACCCCGTGAATTGCTCGAATTAATACGTGAAGAAGTAATGCAAACTGTGCAAACTTGTGACGATCGAAAAAGGATAGATCAAAAATGGCTGAAAAGGTCAAAACACTTTCAGGTTTCGACAATTTAAGAGTTTCTACCTTTTCAGGTTTCGATTTTTTGAGGTTTTTGAGCTTTTCAGCCATTTTCGACCCTTTCTTGTTAAAACCTTTTCTGTATTCGACCATTTCAGACTGCGCCCACACAATGGCCTAATTGCCCTCATCTTAATCAAACCAGCCTCAAATCAAAAATAGCTGATAAACGGGTGAAGCCAAATTTCATGGAGAAAATTTTGATCAAAAATCGAAGATGAATTTTTTTCCATAAAATTTCCAAAAACGGCCTTGTGTGATCATCATCACACAGTGTCCCCTACGGGTTAAACGAAAACCTGATGGAGTTAAAAGATATTTGGTATTTATGATTCATTAATTTTCTTTTTCTTAAATGTGTTTTAAAATTACACCATCTAAGCCTTAACAAAAAAAATATTCCAAGGTGTGTTTTTCACACACACGTCGCCCTAGGAGTTACCTATTTCACGTCAGTCAGCGGTTTAGCGGTAAACTTGAATATTAACATAATATTATTAACGACATTATTTCCACAAAATATCCTTAATTTTGAGTAAATTTATAAATACTTTTGTAATGAACATTTGAGCCTCAGAGCACTTGCAAACTTCACGAAAAACGAAAATGTCCGTCTGTTTACGGCGTACATATTTTGGGGATGTATAGTAGATCTTTCACGGTTTGTGGTTGTACGTTTCACACGGAACCATAATATTATCATAAAAGTTAAACCATATTTCATTAACGGGGCATATTTTTTTGTGCGGTCGTGACGAGTGATTGGCATCCTCTTGTTAAAATTACGGAGCATCAAAAATTCGGTTTTACAATAATGTATATACAGGTATAAGAACCATTACGGTAGAAAGCGGTTTAGAAACGTATATACAGCACTAAAATATAGAAAACTCTATGGTGGATGTTTTAACAAACTTTTTACCATACGTTTTTATCATACCATAAGACCAATTTAACAACTCTCGATAAATGTTATCCGACATCCAGTTATCCGGCAAGTTAACGCGCTCGTGCTGTTATCCAGCCGATTTTCTCCCATTTTTTTTTACTTCCCGCCTACACCATGCGTAGTCATCCGTCACCGGCACACTTCACCGGCAATTTTTTTTTTTCGTGAAAGCCGCGGTATAACTGGGCAGGGCGTAGTTAAGGCGCATTTATATATGTTTGTGGGTACAAGCTCCAAATGCACCACATTTTATTGTCTTATTTGTAATGTTATTTTGTTAGGCCCATCTGCTTTCAAAAAAGTTAATACTTTTAAAAAGTTATGTTAGATTTTGTCACGTTATTATTCGCAATTTCCTGAACATAAACATTCATTACATTTCCTGGCTTTGGGCTGAAAAAATATTTAAGCCAATTACTGCCGTATAACGAATGAATCTGTGGTTGAAAAAAAACGGCCGTAGTAGTTAACTACAAAAAAAGTTTTGCCAAAAAAGAACCCAGACTTGGTGAAATCAAATCTTTGAAATAAAGGCCACCGTTGTTGAATCGTATTAACCACTTCAATTTTTCTGTGCATAAATTGAACTTGGCGTTATCCCGCTTTTCCCATTAAGTCTGGACTATCGGCCCCAAAAATCGCTATTGAAAATACTAGAATACTAAGCAAACGGTAAGCCGGATATTACCGATTATTATAGGGAAACGTGTAATGTACGTTTCATACATAACTGGATTGACTTCTAGGAAAGATTTCCACCTAAAATACATCCGGTGCGGTATAAAACTTTTGATAAAACATAAGAGCGCAATGCGTAGGCTATGAAACGTTAGGGTTTATGGGCAAAATTTTCGATTTTTTATATCTATTACAGCCCTTACACATTTATCGGACGATTGCTCCTTTTTCGGACGCTTTTTGGCCAAAATGGGGCCATTCTAATTGAAAAATGGAGCTTTTTGTGACGATGCTCCTTTTTCGGACGCTATTTTCGAGAACCGAAATATTTCGATAAACGAGTAAGGACTGTAGTTTGTTCTATATAGTCCTCTGGCTCCCTTTATCCGGCAACTTTGCCCGCTGGATGATTTATTCGGTTACTTTTTACTTAAAAATTTGGGGCTAGCTTGTCCACGGATTGCGTGTTTATCGGACCGGGCTCTTATTGGATTATAAGAATTTGGTATTGCGTAATTCTCAGCTCGCGCGTTTATCCGGCCACTTTTTTGCATATTTTCCAGCTACTCCGCCTCCGCTTTACGGGTTTATCTTTGAGGAAATAATTACGCAGTGTGTAGGCGATCATACTAAATTGACGACTGGCTTGAAGTGATTAAATTTCACAAAAAAATGGGAAAATTTTTGCACGTTAATTGTGTGCAAGATAACTGAGCAAGTGGTTTAGTGGTTCATTTTTTATCATGATGGAACGATTATCCATTTACTTTTGTCATTCCGTTAAAAACAAAACCAAGGTTTTAACTAAATATATTACTAAACGGAAAGGAACGCCGGATTTGACCATTTTTTAATCTTTAGAAGGTCCTCGTTTGAATTCCATTTTCAGATCAGTTCTATTAAACTTAACCGTTGGTTACTCATTTGATTCAATAAGTCCAGTCAAGGAGCCGTTGCGGAAGTGCTATCAACATATTCCCACTTCCCAAAAGCATATCAATTATCTGATTATTTCATGCATTCAGCTAGGTCAATTTCTTTTTTGATTTTTTAAAGCCGGAAGCTGCTGGCATATTACTCGCTGCATCAAGTTCTCCAATTAGAAATCTCTAATACGGAAAAAACTATGCCAAATGGGATGACGCAAGCTTTTGGCATGACGTTTTTGGCTAGTAATATCGTCGTCGTCAAAAAACTTTAAAAAATAATTTTGTCCAAATAAAATTGACAAATTATTTTGTCAAAAGAATCAAATGGTCAAAAAAATGATTCGTGAAAACCTGGATTCGTCAAAAATTTGATTCGTCAAAAATTTGATTTGTCAAAAACTTGATTCGTCAAAAATTTGATTCGCCAAAAATTTGAAATTTAACAAAAAATTTTGCCAAAAAATTTTATCGAAAAATTTCGTCAAAAAAATTCGTCAAAAAATTTAGTAAAAAAATTCGTCAAAAATACTTTGAATTATTTTCAAAAAGTTAACAAACAAAGCGGTCGGGGGTAAATTGGCGGTAGTTCCAGCAAAACCGCCAATTTGAGGTTAAATAAATTATTATTGGAGGTAGTTCGACATAAAATGTCCAATTGAAATTATTTGTCTCAGGACAATAATTTTTTATTTAGATTTGGTTGAATGATCACTTGAATCATAAGACGGAAAATCTCTCGGTAATGTCTGAGCCAATGATTAAAAAAAAGCTCACAAAAACTTCAAACATTATGTAAAATCTACATAATGTTTTACATTGTAAATTACATATGTGTATTATACACAATTTGTAAAATATAACAAAGTCGGAAAGATCTTTTCCGACGTTTCACTTGTGTTTTTTTTCTATAAAAATTTTTCGTTTTTTTTTTCTTGTAAATCTAGAACCATTACTTAGAACTTTAGAGTAAGAAAATGCATCATTTGGTAACCGATTATTTCTACAAGAATTTTTGAATTTTAAATGACACAACGACTAAAGAAAAACAATCACAAAAACAAACTGATTTCAAACAAAAACGAAAAATTCAATACTTCGTCATATAATTTTTTTTACAAAGGAGAAGATAATTGTAATTTAATAAAATTCAAATTTAGCATTCAAAACTAAAGCATAAATTTGTCTTCTTGGAGAGAAAAAAACGCTGTTTCTAAGTTTGAAAAGTTAGTCCGAGAGTGCCGAATAAGAAATTCGAAAAATATTTCATTTAAAATCATTTGAAAATTACATGACGGTTGTTGGGAACTGAAGCAGCTCAGAAAAATATTACAAGCAACGCGGTGAGTCATTTGTGTGGCTAAAGGACGCTAGCCAATAGGAGGCGCCTATAAAAAAAACATGAGCCGTTGCTTGTAATTCAGTTATAGACCCTCCGCGCCTACGGCGCTGGGGTCTGTAACTGCTTATTATATGTTATATAAATATATAATCATTGATATAATTGTATTTATTTCAACTACCGCCAGTTTTTATATAAAATTGGTGGTAGTTACTGCCGCCAGTATCAAAATAGAACTACCGCCAGTTTTTATCGAAATCAGAGAAAATTAGCGGTACTACCGCCAGTTTACCCGCCTCCAACAAAACGTTTCTGTATTTGTAAGCTAAATTTTATCACCTTGTCGTTTTAACAACAAATTAACCGCAATACTGTAGTGCTTTGATTGGTTTTGAATAAAATCTATAATATCGCGCTAGATAATATCGCCCCCCCGCGCGTCACCTAATGACTGCGCGTTATATCTGGCTCGTTTCCAATACAAGTCCTCATTCTAATATTCTATCATTCTGATTCGATTGTAATAATACCTTTTTTATATACCAATAAACACACAAAAAACAACATGTAGTCTTGTTTAATTTAACTCGTTATACCCAAAGTATAACAATACCAGTATATTTGTTAAAAAGTTCGGCTTGGTGTTAGGTCCTAAAAAAATTGAAATTAGGGGCGTCTAAATGGTTTACATTCTGTTAGAAAATATCACATCGTATATTCCGCCGAGAAATACCTATTGTTGTATTCCGCAGAGGAATATAATAATTGAATGTTATATTTCTCGCGGAATACAACCAATAGGTATTTCTCGCGGAATATATGATGTGATATTTGAACATAATTTCAAAAGCGCTTTTTAGCGGAATATATAATGTGGTATTCATGGGAACGCATCAATTTCCTGCAAACTTATTAATGTAATTGAGTATATTACAAATCCGCTAAGAAAATGACAATATATGATCGTCAATGATCATTTTTTTTTTTCGTTTTTTGTTACTTTTTGGCAAAGTTGAGCGCATATCGCGGGACAACCAAATGATTTATATTAATTTTGTGTCCATGTTCTGATAAAGTATATTTGGGAGACTAGCCCGTGTAATTTTTATCACTAAACTTTAAACGGGTAAGAAATGGCGAAGGAATAATAGTGACCTACACTGTGTGGGCCTGCATCTATTACCCCAATTAAAAAAAATTATCGACTGTTTTTTGAGATATGACATTTTGTGTATTTAAACGGGTAACTAACGGTACTTCCGGTTTCGGTTCCGCTCCGAATTTTTTTCAAAAATGTGAGCCCCAATATTTTCCAGTTCCATGCCGAAAACCGTTTGTCAATACAGGGGGGTCTGGTTATAAGGTCACAAAAGGTGACCGCTATAAGGTCAAGTCATCTTTTTTGCNTTTAAATTTAGAACTCGACATATACCGTACGTTTAGAACGACAGGGGTAAACACGGGTAATAAATTTTTTTTGTAGAAATCATGTCTTTTTACACTTTTTTTTCAATAAAATAGTGTCTTTTTAACATTTTTCTAGAGTGAAGACCATAATTTTTTGCGGAAAATCAAATGTTGAACAAAATTTTCGGTTTTTTCCCAGCACTTTAGGTCTTATTATGGAGAAAATTTTCTGCTTGGTTATAAGGTCAAGTCATTTTTTTGGAATGCATTAAGGTCAAGTCATTTTTTTCGGCTTGACCTTATAACCAGACCCCCTGTACCTGTTTAGGTTTTTTTTCTTTGTTCCAAAAAAAGAAATCTTGCGTTGGGTTAAAAAGACGACCTAATAATGATTCACTATCGATGACCGTGAAATTTGCGAAATCAGTGATGATTGCGTAGGCGGAAACAAAAAACGTCAATTTTCGGAATACCGCCCATTCTTTTTTTGTCTTTTTTTCTGTGGATCCGATAGCAACTGGGACAAAGATTGCTGTGAAAAAACGAGCGAGATGGTCGACTTTGTTTTCGAGAAAAACGAAAAAAAGTGTTTTAGGCGCCTAGGAGTTAAAATTCGGGGGTCCTCTATATGAAGTTTTTTCATCAGTGTATCGAGCTCTATAGCCTAGTTTGTCCATTTATTTGATTTGGGAACTTTTTGAAAATGGAAAGAAAAGTTGTGGGCACTCTAGTGTGTAGGTACCGGCACGCCGCGACGCATGAACACTAGTCAATAATCGGCGCATCGGAGGTAAGGCGCCTATACATTTTTTTACGTTTGACGCACAATCTGAGCCCGTTTTAACTTTGAGACTTTAATTTTTACTTCATCGTATTTTCAGGTTAGCACGAATGAGTCATTCGGAATGAAACACCTGTTTTTTTATATTTTTTTCGTGAAAAAATATCACTGTTCGTCATTTTCAATGATTCGGCTGAATTTCATATATTAGATATAATATGTATTTAACATTACAAAAACTAATCCCATCGTGATGTGGGATTTTTTCGGAATCCCACATTTGAATGTGGGATTCTGTCGGAATCCATCATTTGAATGTGGGATTCCGATCAGAATCCCTCATTGGAATGTGGGATATTGTCTGGAATACCACATTGTATATTCCGCAAAAAAGCGCGAAAAAAGTAATTATGGATTGAACAACTGTGAATTATAGGAAATTTACCTCATGTTGAAAACTATTAGTCATCTTTAAAAAAAATAACGGAAAGTGAAAAGGATATGAACTATCTGATTTTTATGCATACTCAATGCAACATTCAACTAGGTCGATTCTTTTGATTTTTTGTCAAATGCAAGTGGCCTGTCATATAACGATACATCAAGTTTTCTAATTTGACCAAAATTTATGCCAAACGGAATCACGTAAACGTTTGGCACGACTGCATAAGACCTTTCCGCGTTTCTTATCAATTCATCATTCACGAGCGAACACGTTGTCGGCTCAGTTCTTTCTCTAGGCACACTGTGTCGCCAAAGTTGTATAAAACGTTAGATACAAACCTAATCGTTAATTGTATAAACTTAATTGTTACAATTAAGTATAGTTGATAGAAATGGACAAATTGAACAATTTTGGGAAAATGGCATGACCAAAGTGTACAGTGTATAGCTCGTCAAACTACGTCGACTTGATGATTCAAAAACTGATTTAGTCCACTAGGGCACCCTAACGAGCTATTTGAAATTTTCAACCTACGGACTTTTTAGTGCAGGCCGAAGCGTACATTAAATATAGGCAAAAATTAAAGCTGAAGTGTTGAAATGTGTTATATTCACATACTACCGAGCCCTATGTGACATAGGCTATGTCTGAATTTTTTAAGCACCTCTGTATGATCCCTGGTGGAACTAACCAATTCTTGAATAATCTAATGGACGTCGTTTGACGAGCTCTACAATTTTTCCTAACCATTTTTTGATTCGAAAATTTTTAGCCAAAAATTTGGCCATTCATACCAAATCGACCAATAGAAATTCAAGACAAGATTATATAATCGAAAAAGGCCTTTTTCATAAACAAGAAAATTGAAGCAAAAAATTCATTATTGGGTACGACAAAAATAAGTTAACGCCACAAAACTGTTAAGAAATAGTAATTTTGCCTATTTTGAGGCTTTTAATCAAATTTATGACGTGACTACGCAAACTTCAGTAATAACTGGATTAGTTAATTACAATCCACTTTTCTATTTAACATCGTATTACAAAATTTTTTTTTTTAGAAATAAAAATTTGAATACTAGCTATCGCTATTTTTTCTTTCCTATGATTACTATCATTTATAAAAAATGACCGAGTTTTCAACACTGTTAATTTTTGTGCTTATTTGTGTCTGTAAGAAGTATGTCAGTGTATTATCATATGCTGAAAATAGTTAGACCGTTCCAGTTATTGTCAAAACTTTATGTACAAACTTGATAGTGTGCCCTTTCTAAATGTAAACTTTGCAGTTCCTGCGAATATTGAAATGTCGACAACTTTAAATATGTAAATTACAAGTAAAAAGAAAATTTATAATTAGCCTATTAATCGTTTTAACGAATTATGTTAATGCCAAATGGTGTCGTACTGNACTTCAGTCATAACCAAATTAGTTAATTACAATCCACTTCTCTATTTTACATCGTATTGCAAAATTTTTTTTCAGACATAAAAATTTTAATAATAGCTATCGCTATTTTTTCTTTCCTATGATTACTAACATTTATAAAAAATGACCGAGTTAATTTAACACTGTTAATTTTTGTGCTTATTTTTTACTGTTGGTTGTCTGTAAGAAGTATGTCAGTGTATTATCATTTGCTAAAAATAGCCGACTGTTCCAGTTATTGTCAAAACTTTATGTACAAACTTGCTAGTGTGCCCTTTCTAAATGTAAACTTTGCAGTTCCTGCGAATATTGAAATGTCGACAACTTTAAATATGTAAATTACAAGTAAAAAGAAAATTTATAATTAGCCTATTAATCGTTTTAACGAATTATGTTAATGCCAAATGGTGTCGTACTGTGTATTGTTTCCCAAAACATTATATTACAATCGCGTATTGTCAAAATATCAAAGGGTTATAAAATATTGTCGCATCTTATGCAGTATTGTGAAGTCTACGTAATTATTTTGACCCCTCATACGTATGATATTTTGTAAATTTCAAATTACGTATATATATGACCTCACGAAGAAATAATTGTTCCGTTTTGTTTCATAATCCAGCTCCATATGAGCGCATATGTCAAGATTTTTAAAACTGTGCCCGGTTAGGTCCTTCGCGCCATTACTACGGCGTTTCGACGGTATTTCGACAAAAAAAGTTTCTCGGGCAAAATTTCGTAAATATCTTTCGGGAAAAACACAAAAAAAATGTTTATTTTTTTCGGGGAAAACATGTTTCGAAAAAAAATCATATGAGCCTTTCAAAAGGTTTTACGAGTAAAATTTCATTCGAAGAAAAAGGTTTTCGAAAAACGGGGTTAATCAGGGAAAACGTTTCTCGGGTAAAAGGTTCTTTCGGTAAATTTCCCCCGAAAACGCTTTCTTCGAAAAAGTGTGTGCCTCTTATATTTGTACCATGCTGCAAACCGTCAAAAGTTGTACACCCCTGCGCTGTTATCTTCCTATGCAGATTTTCCCGTCTGCTCCGTCATCAAACGTGGTGTATACTTTGATGTTAAGGGCATCTATTATTATAACCCAAACTTCCAGAGCGTTTAAAATTATTTGAAGTTGTTCGCACGAGAATTTGTCTTCGTGCGCCGCAGACTGACTTTTGGTCGACATTCTTTGCAACTTGAATTCAATTGCAGTGCGTTCGGTTACAGGCGCGATCGTATGCCCTCTCACGGCAACTTTACAGTGATCCACAAACGATAAGAAACTTGTGAATCTCTGTACTGTCCGACCACTTGACTCGCATTTTGTTTTCATTGCGGTATTTTTCATTTTTCTAAGTATCTCCCCTGAAAAGTATATTGACATTCCAAAAAAAAAAATGGAAATTTAATCAAAACAACCTAAAAAGCAAGAAATAATTTTATCGACCACATCTCGTATGAGTTTATAGCAGTCAATAAACGTCATTCTTTAGCCCCCTCTGGTGTTCGATTAAAAAAAAATTATTTGTTTACGCGTAGTGCGTTTGAAGATTTTGTTCAGCAAATTTTCTAGAAATCCCTTTTTTCTAAGGACTGCGCTGTTATCTTGCAGATCTTCCCGTTAGCTCGGTTATCTTACGGATTTTTATCATGCGAAAATTGCAAGATAACAGCGCAGAGGGTGTAGTAAGCGGAAAATGGCTTACTTAGAACCACGGTCAACATTTTTTTTTGAATTTCAGTAAGTATGTCATTTTAAAAATCACTTCAGTTAAAATTTGTTTACATTCATCTTCGAGGTTTAAAAAGTCTTGAATTGTAATTGAAAATTTCAAAAGTGTAAAAACAGATCACGATTGTCCTTTTGTGTACTTAAAAAATCAACCAATTAGAAGTTTACCGCGAAAAACTTTTTTGTTTTTAGACTTTGTTGTGGTTTTTGGCCAACATTTTCATTATGATTTTAAAAAAACCACAAAGTCTATGCTCGCCATGTACGTGTAGAAAAACTTTCATAATAGGGTATTTTGTTCATAAAACATGGCATAGTTTTGTATTCCAAAAACTGGAAAATTTTGGAACCGGCTGTTGTTTTTTTAAATAATATAACATGCAAAACAATTCCGTTCAGCTCTTAGCAGAACAAACATTATGCTGGAACGCAAAAATTAGTGTCTACAAAAAAGTGTATTGGCTACAAATAAATTATATTAGGTTTACTAAATTGGCGTAGTGACTGGTGCGACTGACTTAAAGTACTAAACCACGTAATATTGTAAGCCTTTGGTGCTGTTCTAAACTTTTGGACATGCTGTTAAACATCAAATTACATTTGACTTTAATGATCAGTATTTTCCACTTGGCATTTTTTTGATGATTTAATTGGTAATAAGAAGATTTTGGGATTATAAAACATATTGGAACGATTAATTCAGATTTAGTTTCATATAACTCTCGAAATAATGAATATTTTCCTTAAAAATATATTCTTAAGTACACGGACTGTCGACATGTAGTCTAAAACAAGAAATTAAAAGCGTTTTTTGGTGTTGATACGATCCGAATTCGGTAGAAACTTCCAAAAATAGTAGAAACCAGAAAAACATTCTTCCAATATGGAACTCGACCAATTTGGCCAGCACCGTTTTTATTGATGTATTTTTGGTCGAAAGCATAAGAGGCCAAATGGTCAAAATGCATAAGAGGCCAAATTCTGACTTATGCATTTTGACCTTTCGACTGCCACTTAAAGGTGTAGATTTTTTGCATTACATTAGGCGCGCAAAAAACGTCAATGAATAAAAAGTGAACCGTTAACTTTCACCGCTTTTTGTCTGCTTTTTCGCAGACTGCAAATTGCGCAATACTTGACGGTTAATTGCTCAATGCGTAGGTGATTTGTCTGACCATGTAGAAAATGGCAACTTGACGGTTAACTGCACATAGATACTTAAAATTCATTGAACTAGATTTTGGTAAAGATCGAATACAATAAATTATTACACGGGGTGCGCCTTCAACCGGCAAAACTCCGTTAACGGCCACTTTTGGACCAAGTGATAACATTTCAGTTATAACATTTTTTGCAGTGATAACATTATTTAACGACTTTGTATTGAGCCGTTAATCGACCAAAAGCCCGTTAACCGGCGAGTTTTCTTAAGTTGTTAGTGGCGAGTTAACGGCGCATCCTATGTATTTTTTTTACTGTGAGCTACTCAGCGTTCGCCTTGAACTCTTAGTTTGAAAAAAATATTTTGTTACATTTAAACATTTGAACATGATGTTAAACATCAGGGTACATATAACATTAATAATCTGCATATTCAATATGACGTATTTTGATTGCCTACTTTGTAAAAAAGAAGCATTTTAAGATTTTAAAACATATTGAAATGATCACTGTAGATTAGCTTTGACATCACTCTCAAGTTAAGAATATTTTCTGATAATAAAAAAAGTGTTCCAAAAAACGTAAATGCGAAGCCCCGGTTTCGTAAAAATGATATGATAGCCAAAAGTATATTAACGTATGGAAAAATATACGATCCTACCCATCAGTGTCCCATTAAAAACTGTTAATTCGTATCAATGTGTCCAAAAATCCGCCAAAAGCGAAGTTACTAAAGATTTTAGAATCGATTTTAAAGTTAATAAATTATCGTTATCCAATGCCACAAAATCCGGCTGTAGAGCTACATTGAAAATATACTCTGCCTCTGGATTTACCAAACAGATCGGCCAAATTTTCACTCGAGTGGTTTTTACCTCCAAAAGAAACGTGGTGGTTTTTAGGTCATTTCGACCTCTTCAAATGGTTCTAGAAAACGATTCAGACTTTTCTAGACCTTTATTTCTGCAACTTTTCATACTACTCATTGTTTTACATGAATTTTCGCCATGTTTTCTCCCGCATTTTTTAGATGGTATATTCGAGTTTTTCACGTGCGGTAAACTCGAGTTTGGCTATCTAGAAAATACGAAAGAAAAAACCGCGAAAATTCATGTAAAACGCTGAGTAACTTAAGATCTACACTTGGACTAGCCATTTTGAATTCAATTCACAACACTGGCGCAGTTATCTTGCCGAAATGAAAAAAAATCATCTTTTTTTCGTGATATTCCATTTTTTGCTTACGCAGTGAAATTATGTCCAATTACAATTATATCTTGCAGAAATGTGACATTTCGACATTTGTATGCCTACCACCAGTTCAGTTATCTTGCCATTTAATGCAAATACTTTCGCGAGATAAATGCGCAAGTGATGTATAAGATGAAAATCCAAAAAAACTGGAGGGTATGAAATATTTAAAATAGTATGGAAACAAATGATAAGAAACCGGTACACGGCGCGGTCTTTACTGTCATATAAATGTACACGAAAGATAATACATCGGCCTTAAGATTCTTTTAATCTGATTTATCACTTCCTGCTCGTCCGGTTTCGTTATTTTAAAACTCTTTTAAAGTGTGAGCTTAACTGACACACGCGAAATTCGAATCTTTTAAGATTGTGACCCACTTTGATTTTTTTGAATTACAATTTATCATTAACAAAAGTTACAGAGCAAACGCGTCAAATGAAAATCCGTTTAAACGTAAACCGGAAATATCTAAATTCTAATCACGATCATATCAGAGTTGGGTTAAAATGTGTACGAAACGTTTCGGAATTTTCTCTGCGATTTTCGACTTATAATTCATGTGTGATTAATTAACTCGGCAACGTGTGTTGTAACTTTCGTGTCCACATGTGGACACCGGCAAAAAAACTCGGCAGGTTTTTTACTTGACGAACTTGTTGAACTTGATTTTTTGTCCGTTCAATAAAATTCCCTTAAAAAACCCTTAAAAAACCTTTTTGCAAATGCTATCCGTGCCCAGCCCTGGTCGTAATACTGTATTCGAATTAACATTGTCACATTCAAATAAAATTGTATAGAACATATGTTTAGAGCCCATATCTTGACAGTATTGGTGTGGGTCTTTAGTTTGTCACCGAGCTAGACGCGGGTCTTACAATAGATAAGACCGAGTACTGTTTTAAACCTAGAAGCGAAATTTTCTCGGTGACACTTTTTTTCTCACACCAGTATCAGTTAAACGGTTCAACTTTAACCCACAGGGTAAAATTCCCGATCGTATATTTTTTGTACGGTGCGCATCCTAGTGCTGTTTTTTGTTTGTGGGAGTTAAACACGAATCAGAATTCGCCACCTTACAGCCATAATTAAACAGCTTTTTTTAGCGTTAGAATACTCAAAAATTAAAATCAAGAACATGGAAAATACTTCGAGGCGGTTTGATAGATTAAGTACTCAATGATACGGTATGGTCACGTTATAGTGATAAAGGAATCAAGAATTATTGTACAGTATCGCTCAAATAACATACATATCGAAGCAAGGGGAAGATAGCATTTTTAATTGTGTAATTGGTGATACTGTCAAAACTAATCATACTGTATATGAATTCTAAATCCAGTTTTACTTGGCTTAAAAAATTCATCTCTGTACTTGTATTTGCTTTTTGTTTCGTTTCGTTTTTGGTCAGAATTCTTCTAAGGTAACTATTATAGTCCTATGTTTCTATGGGTTAATTATGTCATATTCAAAATCAAATCTAATAATTTTGAATCGGCCTGTTAACACACTCATCCTGATCGTTGTAACGCGATTTTAGAACTTTTTTTATTTAAAAAACGTAATCTACGGGAACTAAATTGACCGGCTCAATTTGAGCGGCAATCTCATCTGCCCACAAACAAATGTTAAATACTTGTGTAATATTGAAGCGCGGACAAGAAATGATTCGACCCAAAACGTGCTTCGAGAGAAAACAACTGAAATAATTTGGACATTTTTTTATTTGGTAATTTAGAATGTCAATTATTTTTTTTAGTTGACATTATCCAATGTTCTCCCAAGACTTTTTAAAATCGAATCTTTTCAGTAGAATTGTAGTAATCATTCTTTGACACTCTTAACTCCCAGGGATCACATCGTTATAATAATCCTGAACAGTCCTATTTCACGAAATATCTCGGCCCGAGATTCTTGGGAGAAAAATCGCTGACAGACGTATCTAATCAATTTTCGTGACAAATATTTTGCGACCGAAAAAATCCTATTGTTTTTTTTTAATTTTCCAGAATCAGTACTTCTTAGACAAGGTCGAAATTCCAAAAAACGATAAAGACGAATATATACCATGTAGATGAATTAATCAAGTTATCAAAAAACGCTGAAATAAGTGTCGATTCCGTTTTCATTTTTGTTTTTGAAAAAGTACTAAAAAAGTACTCGATTTGAACATTTTTTTTTCAATTTGCTGATATTTTTTCTCAAACAACATAATTAAAAAAATGAAATATGTTACAGTCAAAAACTCATATTTTTGTTCACTAATTTTATTTTGCTAAGGTTATGTCAACCATCACATGTTTTAAGTTAAAAAAAAACTTTAAGGTAAAACTTTTAACCTCTGAACACATGTGTAAAAAAATCAGTTTTAAAACTCGAAAACGAGCGGCACGTTTTTTAACATCAACAAACAGAAAAACCACTGAAATTCTGACAAAAAATGTACCTTGCGGGTGGACGGTGTCCGAAAGAGATTTTTGTCAAATAAAATACCAATATTTTAGAGGCCAAGTTATATAATATGTTTATGTTAACATTCCGTAATTTTTCCACCAAGACTTTTGAAATATTTATTTCATCGTTTAGTAAATCCATGCCGTGTAGTCTGCAACGTTTGTCATTGTTTGACAGCCTATTATCGCCTTAACAGATATTTTTTGTTTATTCCAGTTTACAGAAAAACTATACATTGCGTGGTATTGTTAGAAAATATCCACAATTGAATGTTATATTTCTCGCGGAATACAACCAATAGGTATTTCTCGCGGAATATATGATGTGATATTTGAACATAATTTCAAAAGCGCTTTTTAGCGGAATATATAATGTGGTATTCAAAGAATACTATTGATGGTACAAAACAAATCAGTTTCCTTAAAACTTATCAATGAATTGGGATGTTTCACGTAGCTAGACTCTAGCTGCTAGTGGCTTGGAATAGTACCTCAATTGGCCCTTTCTGGTTATCCATACAGCATTGTTCATACTATGGATTCCATATAACTTTTTTATTATTTTTTATTTTATTGTTTTGTACAATTGTCTTTTTTACAAGTAGTCTTTTATCAAAAAAAAAACGATTTTATACAGCTATTTGATACTAAAAACTACATGTGAACTGATGCTCGTTGCCTGCAAATATCATACCTTTCAAATTTATTAATCTCGTGTCAAAAATGGGTTTCACGTGTTTCAGTTGGTTCCTTGTGCGTCAAATAAATTAATATTTACGATCACTTGCTCGACCCCTTGTGACACATTTTTCTTGGCGAGATGTTTCCTGTTGGCCCTTTGCAGTACACAAAAGGCCAATAGAAATTTCGATTCCTTGGGAGATTACTAACTCGCCTACACCAGGCGTTGTTAAGTTTCGCCTTCCGAAACATATTGTTGTATTTGACATCAATTTCACGGATTTTTGTTTTTGGCATAATAAAAAAAACTTTTTCAATTATTGTCATAAAAGTCAACAATAATTTCTAACGTTTTCGAAAAAAAAACACAAATTTATGAAAGTCCAATTTTGAACAAAAAAAAAAATTTTGTACTTTGGTTTCTGACAAATTTAATTGTTTTGGCAACTTTTTGTGTAAAAGTTTTGTTTCACAAAAAAAATCTCAAAAAAGTCAAATATAATGGTGCTCGAGGAAAAAACGAAACATAACGGCTAAGTGGGTAACCGGAGTTACATTAAATACGGAGTACTTTAAATTTCAACGAGGTTGAATTACACTATATATTACTGGGTACCCGACCTACTTGATGTGCATATTGCGTTTCCGAAAAACGTGCACATCAGGATAGTCGTGCACATCAAGGCAGTCGGTCATTATGCTACTTTTTTGTGGTTTTTGCTTAAACTGAGTTTTCCGACAACTTTTTAGGTTGGATTTTCGGATTCAAATACACAGGGTGCGCAGTTATCTTGCGAACTTGGTCCTTGAAAAGTCGCAAGATAAGCGTTTTTTGCAAGATATCTGCTCAGTGCATAGCATATAACTAGTATAAATCCCGAAAAACAAAATTCTCAAAAGTCGCAAGATGAGCGCACGAGCGGCAAAGTTCGCAAGATAACTGCGCACCCTGTGTAGTAAATTTTGGGTCGATGCAAAATTTAGGAATCTTTATTTTTATTTTGATTACTTAAAACTACATTTAACGTTTTGTAGTCTTGCCGGCCCCGTAAATTATGCTGAAAAAGTGCACATCAAGGCAGTCGTGCACATCAATAAGGTGCACATTAACAAGGTCGGGACTGTATATAGAAAACTATAGTCTATTATTTTAAATAATATAGAGTTTCGCCCAAAATTATTATATGATAATATGTATTTAACAAAAAATTATCCCATCGTGATGTGGGATTCTTTCGGAATCCCACATTTGAATGTGGGATTCTTTCGGAATCCATCATTTGAATGTGGGATTCCGATCAGAATCCTACATTCAAATGTGGGATTCTGTCTGGAATACCACATTGTATATTCCGCAAAAAAGCGCGAAAAAAGTATTTATGTAATCTTATTTCCCATGTGAAATTGCGAATTTAATTTGACATGGGAAATTTCACCGTAAAATACACAGGGAATTGGGAAATTTCGAAATAATTTCACATCGTTAATTATCGCCCTAGGCGATAATTTACGATGTGAAATTATTGAGGANAGTGATATTCTAATATAATATCCCCTTCTGAATTATAAAATAATAACATATCTGAGATATTATGTAAAATATATGTTCTTATTAACTACACAAAAATCTTTTAGAACTGTGCTTTGGGAGGATATCCTAGCGTACCATATCTTACATGTTTAGAGATAAAAAACAGATTTGGTTAAGGAACATGAGTACGTACAAACGGACTCACCAAATATAATAATTTTCCGCGGAAATGCCTTAAAATGGGGGGTTCGTTAAACCATTCGACTAGGAGGCTTTCGTGCTTATTTAGAAAAAAAGCTTACAATTTCTTCCTTTTCAAAACATTGCGAGAATAAAGTAAAAAAAACTTTTTTACGCTTGGCGAAAAATTCCTGATTGAAACTCAGCATGTAATCCGGATCACACCAAATTTTTTGAAGAAATATTTTTTTCGAGGAATTCTCCAGAAAACGTTTTTGAAGAATACAGAATCTGAAAAGGCGAGAAGCACATTATTTTACCCCATACAGTATGGGCCATACTGTATGATTCGGCGGGAAACTTTCGAAAATAATTTTCATAAATGGCTTTGCGAACGAAACGGTTTTCGCAAAAAACTTTTTCCGAGGAAATTTCTAATGTGTCCTTGAACAGCTGGTCCTAGTTCCCCAATTGTTTTTTTTTTTTTTGAAAAATCGTTATTGGAAAGTAAAAAATCGAGGAAGGGGGGGGATAATTTTGTGGATAGTTTTCCTGTAGAACGTTTCCTTCGAAAGATCGCGGCACTTTATGGCAGGCTATGAAAAATCATAACGTGTGTAATTCTAGAAATTTACAACAAAAACTGAATCATTATTTTTAACAAATTATTTTAGGTTGTCAAAATCAGCTAATACGAGCCGAACCATCAGTGAAACACATTGTTACAAGTTCATTTCCACTCATTTACGCGCAACAAATGGACTGTACGTGGAAGTAAGTACTTACTAAGTAAATAGTGCCTCAAAATGGACACTTTAGGCTAATTTCATTTATTTTATCTTTTAACTGCTAACGGCATCTTAGTGATGACGGGTGACGAATAAAGTTCAAAAGCTAGATAAACCCTCCGAAGACACGCGGGCGGATTAGGATAGATTTTTTAAAAATAAAATTGCTTGGAAACGATGGGCCAAATTTGCGTTAGTTGATTTGGATTTTTTCGTGTTATTATTTTAAACTCGGTTTTAAATATTTCTGGCCTTGCAACTTGCAAGTTGCAAGGTACCTTATTTAACGGTATTTAGCTTACCTATTACACCACTTACGCAATTAAGTTGCAGAAATAAAATATTTCGTCACGTTTTCGTAATATTTTGTAATTTTAGTGGGTTATTTAATCATTCACATTTATACTTAGCCGCCTACGCACTGCGCAGTTAAGTTGCACCTTTTTCTTGAGGCATAATATTTGTCGAAGTTTTTCCGAATTCACTTATGTAAACGCTTATTGGACCATTTATGTGAGTTCGACAATAAAAAGATAACAGCGTAGTGCGTTTTTGTTTGTGAGACAACCTAATGAACGGGGCTATTATTATTCCTCACTAATTTTTTCATGTATTTTTATATTATTTTATACATCGACATTTCCCGAAAGTTAACATTATTTTTTTTGTATTATTTTATTTTTAATCTTTTTGTGTCCCCGATCAACAAAACTATAACAACTTACCCAAAATACTTATTTTGGATAATATTTTCAAAATTCCGTTAAAAGGCTAATTGAGTGTCCAAAACTTATTTTAGATCTAAATTTAATTATAGTTGCCGTTTTCTATAATAACAATATAACGTCTATTTGTATTATCTAATTCGACTCGTACTTCATAGAATTCAAGCGCCGCTGGGGAAGGTTGTCGAAATAACATTTCCAACGTTTCACGTGGATTTCTGTGATAGTGCAGGGGTTAAAATATATAATGGGCCCAAATCGGAAGCGACCCTGGCGGTTGAGCATTGCGGACTGGACAACCCGGCGCCTTTTCGATCGAGTGGACAGATGGTTTCTGTGCAAGTAAGTACATCGGACGCAAAATGGTAGTTTTTGAAGTCGCCACACTTTTAGTTTCCATTTTAACATGAAGGGAAACCAAAAAAAAACGCGATTATCAGTCAGAACATGGCGATTTAGCAGTAAAGTGGCACGTCTCTATAAGATGATAGAGACACGTGCGTTCGCCTTGTTATAAAGAGTTCGAATAAAGTGTGGCGATTTCAAATAGACCCCACAAATTAGATATCGAACTTTGACAAACAGGTCCTTAATCAGTGAAATCAGATTTTGGTATTTTAATAGGGTTTTAATGAATGTGAAGACCTATGGACCATAGGCTATGGAATATGGGCCTCATGAATAAAGCTTGCAAAAACTGTAAACCGACCCTTAATTCGCACCTCCTCTTTTAATTTCGGAATATACACCACTTGCGCAGTTATGTTACGGGCAGTTATGTTACCGATTTGTAATATTTCGTCATATTTTCGTAATATTACGTCATTTTTTTGCGAAATTTGGTCATATACATTTTAGCAAACCCGCCTACACANGAAGCAATGCTTTAACCTAATATTTTTTTATATGCTAAAAAGGCCATTTGTAACAAAAATGACTCATTTTGCGAATTTCATGAGTTTTGTGCACGCCTACGCAATGTATTGCGCAATTTTTTTCACAATTTTACTTTCCGCCTACGCCCTGCGCAGTTATGTTACCGTTTTTTGAAAATACTTCGGTAACATAACTGCGCAAGTGGTGTAATTCGAATTTCAAAGTCCCAGAAAGATTGAATATAGCCTTTCTCTAATTTTAAGTCTTTTGTTTTTAATAGTGCGGACAGGTATACTAATAAAATTGTGGCTTTAATTTCATGGAACGCACTTTCCAATTTGAGGAATTAATTATACACTAGTATTTTCTCTGCTACTAGCTGCAAACGAACAATTTTCCTTGAACATTTTTAGAAAAAATATGAGGTGTTTTTCTTTCAACTTGGCAACCTAATAATGTGCTATCTCAGCAGCAATTTTTGAATGGTCAGAGCTCTTTTACACATTTTTTTTATAAAATTGTGGAACTATAACAATTTGTCAATAAATTTTTAGGTATCATTAGTTTAATTTTTTGAGTTTTAGGGGGACCTATTTCTATACCTCCCCCTCAAAGGACTATGGTTCATAGTCTATGGTAGGTCCAAAATGATAACAGATAACACGTTTCGAGGCTTGCCTGTGATTTTTATATGAAATACACCCTGTGCGCCGTTATGTTTTCAATCAACCTGAAAAAAGAACAAAATGAGGAAAAAATGATACATAAGTAATGTTTCATAACAGCGCAGTGCTATGATATTTGCAGTCAAGAACACAATCTTAAAATTAAAGATAAAGCCTTTATCATAAAGGGACAAACGGAAAAATCTGAATATAACTTGTAAATATGTAGGGATCCATTTTTATATAAAAAAAAAGATTTTTTTTATAAAACTTGCATATGCGGCTTGCATTTTGTTTATACACCGCTTGAGTGTTTATCAGGCCACTTTGCCCGCTCGAGCGCTTATCAGGCCACTTTGTTCCCCAAAAGTTTTACGTCTATCGCACCCACACACTGAGGGTTCATCAGGCCGCCTGAGGGTTTATCAAGCCGGTTTTGAAAAGCGAAAGTGGTCTAATAAACCCTCACGCGGTGTATCATACAACATAACTTGCAATAACTTAAAATTTATTACCATTTCTATTAGTTAACCCCGCAGCTATGAAAAAGCGCGTACCGAATCTGTCAATAATTGCGATCGAGTCAACGAAACCATATTTTTCGGTTTCTTAGATATTCTAAGACATCAAATATGTGTGCTTATAAATAATACCACATTTTGTGTATAAAAACATGCTTAACTGGGGTCCCGCGGTTTATCGCGTATTCTGACAATGATGAAACCGCGATAGCTATGACTTTCAATTTGCAAAATTTAATTCTAGATTATCATTTAGACTCCCACCCTTTCCATCATTAACTCCATCATAAAACTCGAGGTCGGAGACATCTATATCCTTTTGAGTCCAGTTGACCTCGACCAATAGTATACCAGTATTCAATCGAACGTATTGAAAGGTTACCATACTAATTACTTTTAGGCGTATCAAAAACAGGCATCACAAGGCTATGGTACACTGTTGATGATTGGATTTCAGGCCGTGTTAAAAAACGCACCCGCACGACCGCTTTCTACTTATCATAATAACTATTCGCCACAAGCCAATAATCCTCAGCCAGCTTACAACCACGCCGGGCTAAGCAATTTACCGAGGCGCCAAACGGACATGGGCGTCTCAGGGTTAATGAATCAGCAGGCTGAATTCCTGAATACTCTAAGGTAGTATTTTTTAGACGGACCACAATAAGAGACCGCAAAAATAAATAATGAGTCGTTTTAACCGATTTTTAGCCTTTCCGAAAATTTTGACACAATAAAATTGTGCGCAGTATTTTCAAGAGTTCTTGACCGAAAAAAAAATTTGATACCTCAAAAATGGTAAGACTAAATGGGTATAAAAATTTTGTTCAAGGGTTCTGGGAGTCTAAACAGCGAACACGCCTTTTGTTTTTATTTTTTTTCTATTTTGACTAGGGTTAGGTCCATCTGAGTCCGCACAATTTTCGCTCGATAGGTAGAGCGAAAGAAAAAAAATATTTTCTAGTCCCGCAAAAAAACAAAGTGCGGCATATCAAGAAACCGGACAAATACCAAAAACACGGGAATCAAGTTTGAGCCAAATCTTTTTAATTTTTGACTAAAGTATCTTTTTAATATTTTTACAGCTAAATCCACTTGGGGTCCCAATCCACAGTCGATATCTATTCTGTTCTTCGTCGCCATATGTTGATAATAGATTTGGACACCGCGTGGATTAAACGGGAAAATATTATGAAGTGGGAATTCGGAAGTTTTTTTTCCTATTTTGTCTGTTATATTTATTTTGTATTTGTTTCATTTTTTTATTGGTCATTTTTTCATTGGGTTTTTTTTTTAATTCGGCTCTCAATAACATGAGTCCATCTAAAAAACGTTACCAAAGTTTACTGGCGGCCGGGAATCAAGGTCTAAAAATGGTCCAGCAGCAGCCCATGCTCAACCAACGGGCGGTCCCTGAGAAGCGGCAAATGATTCGAACGACCAAAATGCCGAAACGCATACATCAAAAGAAGCCCAAACCAAAACCGCATCCGAAACCAATAAAGATTGGAACCAGCCAGGGTTTGTTATATAATCGTTTTACTTTGTTTTTCGATGGAGCAGTGATTTGACTTCAATCCCGAGAAGTAATTTGATGTAATTGTATTTTCAGTCAAGAACGATACTTTTGAAAGGTTAAAGGCAAAGCGAGAATATGAGAGGCAAAAAGGACTCGGATTGAATATTTTGAACATCACTATGTAACGTGATAATTGGCTGAAAAGCCTGATTTGGTCCACACGCGATATCTAGAGTTTAACCCCGATGCGCCACTGGCGAAATAACACTAGCATGTTGGTGGCGCATCGGTGTTAAGTCATTTTTTTGAAGGACGATTTGGCTGGAAAATTTTTTGCAACGCGTTGAACTACCGGTTGAGTTTCATGAAAATTGGCTAAGCGTTTCTAGATTGTTTGTAAATTTATTCGATTCATTGAAACGACACAAGTACAGGACACAAACCTATCGAAGAAATTCACAAACAATCTAGAAACGCTTGGCAGATTTTCATGAAAGTCAACCGGTATGTATGGACATTAACTCCTCCGCTCTAGTAGGCAAGATATGGTTTGTCGTCAATGTTTCCATTATCACTTCAGTTTTTCCAGTTTAGGTATAAATTCAAACAATTTTTCTTTATCGATCTAATAGTGGTTGTGCCATTAACTAGAGTTATTTCTTTGGTTTCTTTTTTATTCGTAACGCGGGAATTGAGTTTGTCCAACTTTACATCTTTCTGGTTCAACTTAAACTTGTTACAACGATTGCAGATTAATACCGCATCAAGAATTACTTTGACTTGGTATCTAATTCAATAACGTTTTAACTGTTGACTTTTATCAAAAAATAGTTTCGCTTAGAAAAAAATCACAAAATGTAGCCGGAACACGTCTATAACAACCTGCAAATTGCTATTATAGCGAAAAAATATAAATGTGCACAAAATTCTAGATTATTCGACAAAAAAAAACCCGCCTGATAACTGCGTAGGGTGCCTGATAACTGTCCAGGACGTAGGCAGAAAAGAGAAAAGATTTTTTGGGAAAAACCCGCCTGATAACAGCACGCGCGGGCCAACCTGCCTGATAACTGGGAGCCTGATAAGTGCACACCCGGTGTAATGATTTTTTTGCCGTAAATCCTCACGGTGTCTCAATCAATACTACGATATGGCAGTCATTTATATCTCTCCTGTAGATTGGGACACCAAGTGGATTAAAAAAACTTTTAGGTTCATTAAAAATAAAAAGTTGAATGGGTCAATCGACATTATAATTCACCATAACTTCACTATATCCATGGCGCACGAAATTGCGAGGTAAAATAAGCTGATTATACGAAAAAACATGACCATATTTTTCTAGCTGTTTTTGTTCTAAAGTCGAATATGAAAATTTAACGGTTTTCATAGTGCATTACTTTGAAATTGATTCATCCTATTGATTTAAATCATCCGATGTGTTATTACAAGTCTGAATCAACATACAGAGTCAGTATGAGCACTAAAACTTCAATGGTTAATGTATAAATAGCACGGTACTATTACTGGGACTGTAATATTAAATGGATGCATCAACGGCACCGTCTTAGTTGGTATAAATACCAATTGAATAACGTGTAGAAGAGTAAACTTTATATTTATAGTTTTTTACTAGATTTGTTAGTTGAGTTTCTTTGTTTTCCTACCCAGCGTTTCACATGAATTTCCGCCGTTTCAATCTTCCGTATTTTCTAGATTGCCAAACTAGAGTTTTTCAGTCCTTGAAAAACCCGAATAATACTTTCTAAAAAATTCGAGAGGAAAGAACGGCGGAAATTCTTGTAAAACGCTCAGTAGAACAAAAATTAAACTGACGCTTGAATTTTGTTAACGTAAATGAATTTCTTTAACAAACATAGTGTTAACTTTTGTATCTAGGTGGTGCACCATGGTGTATGTGGGAGATACTGGTGTAATACGTAGGTGGCGTAGCTGAAACATTTTGACCCTATAAAGGGAATCATGATCTTACAACGGCAAAGGGGTGTAAAATTTTCAATAATGTATTATTAAAATACGTCCACTTTTTCCCAAAATATTTTTTGTGGTCACAGCCACCGTAAAGCTTCTTGAATAAGTCATTTCGTTGATGTTTCATAAACCACCAATTTTCGTTGTTAGCTGAACAAATATCTTCGGCCTGTTTAAGTAATGCAATTTACGTGCTAAGTTATTTTAAATTAACGGTTGTAACTTTATTATTCGGTCTCTGACGTAAACGGAACTTTTTCCAATTACAATGACGAAGAATGTGACGAAATGTGTTTTATCCCGTTACTAAAAATAACGTTTGTAAATTGCCGTTGGCTAAAGTAAGATACATTATATAGCTACAAAAGCCAAGCCGGAAAAGTCGCTGCTAAGAAGGGACCGCTGTGTTTTGGAGAAAACATTTTTCTCGTAAAACTTTTTACGGAGAATTTCTCCGTCTTCTTGAAAATAGTAATACTAGACTGCCAGACATAGCTAAAATTTTTAGATATTTTCTATCAAAAAGGTTTTCTCCCAAATTTTTTTTCCAAAAAATGATACGGCACAACTTATTTGTAGACCTCGCCAAATAACGCCTATTCGACTAACAAAAAGGTGATTTGAACCACAGGGGACTCTAGAGAAAAACTATCAACCTACGGAAAATTACGACATATTTTTACTGTGCGTGGGTGGTACCTCAAAATATCTCGGAGTTAGCATCAAATTTTGGCTGTAGCAGTTTTTTCCCCGAAAAATTTTCCGTTCCCCCTTTTCTACACGCTTCTTAGACATAGGGATATATTTTCGGAGAAAAAAAAATCAAAAGACTGAAAAACGCCGATTTTGAGACGTTTTTTCTGTACAAAATAGGCAGTCGGTCATGGTCCAATATATATATATTTATATATGTAAATTTCAATCCAACAAAAAGAACAAGAGCTTTTAAAACGCAAATTAATCATAGTTATTGTGATATTAATTTTAATTATAACAGGTAATGTATGGTTTATTTGGTACAGGAAATCAAACGAGAACAAAGGCAACGAGGATGGCAAGGGACCCCAGCTGAATAATGCAGATCGAAGTTCATTTACCTCCAAGGCGCCCGTTTTGGACAATGAGGATTCGCTTTACTGTTCGCTGGACGAAGTCAGATGAAGTTACAAAATATGAAAAAAATATTGTTAAAACATACTTGTAAATTAGTACAGCATTTGTAAATAATGATACACAAACACACACACACACACATGTTCATCAACAACATCAATTCTGTTAATAAACGTTGTTTATAAAGTTTAATGAAACTTCGCATTCAAAGGGTGTTTTAGCTTTAAGTTAAAAAAACTTAAAATAACCCGTCGGGTGTTGTACACAGGGTGCGCCGTTATGTTTCACAAAAACATTCGAAAAATAGTGAAACATAATGGCCCGATCGGGAAAAAGTGAAACATAACGGCGTAGGGCTTAACATATAAAGATATGTATTAGGGGAAAATATTTTCTCAAAAAAGTGAAACATAACGGCGCGAAACATAACGGCGCACCCTGTGTATTCAAAACAGTTAAACATATAGGAGATTTAAAAAGTCCACAAAATTTCGTTTAAATTCATCTTTCATTCTCCATTTCATTGCATTTTTGAATACTTTTCAGCAGTGTTGGAAGCGTTGGGCTGCGTTTGCCAACGCCCAGCGCTCAATCAACGCGTTGGAAACGTTGGGCGTTGAGGCACTTTTCTTCCCAATGCGTTGCCAAACGCTTTGTTTCTAAAACTTAAATCTTTGGATGTGTGAAAGTGACTCTGTATCTTGCCAACAGTTGTCACAAAAACGTTCAGAAAAATACATTTTGTGATGTTTTTATCTTAATTTCTTTTTAACTACTTGACTGAAAGTATAAAATCTTAATGTATTTTTTTATTTCTATTTTTTATGTGTCTGGTAGACTGTATGTGTCTGCTTGGCTAAAAGGAAGTCTTAAAACTGTAGATTTCTTGTTGCGGGTACTGTTCATATTTTGCGTACTCTAATTATGCCAAACATCTTTTCGTAGCAGCCGACCACGTGGTCTTCTAGATTACAAACTTGAAAAACCGTATAGAGCGTTACCGTAAAAATGTCGCAAATTCGTATTCTAGAATTTTCGTATTCTAGAAAATTTATACGGCAAACGCTCTATAGCGTACTCGCATGCTTGTACTCACATAACTGTACAGGACCTGCCGACTAATACTCGGTTTGCTATTTTTAGATATAACATTTTTTAAATCTTACGGTCTTAAATGTTTCCGTAACTATTACAATCAACGACCTATATTTGAAGGTAGCCAGATTCTGGCTGCCAGAATAGCTCATTTTTATTTTTGAGCGCGCCAGGCCAGCTCAGAACAGCTATTTTCCGCGTAACACCTTAAGTGTCTTGCGCTGCCAATTTTGATTGGCCTCATTACCGTAGCAACGCGGAAAAAAACAAATAAGAATTTCTTCCTTTTTTGGTTACGCGGACAATTAGGTTGGAAGCGCCGCCAGGTATTAATTTTTGAGCTCGAAAGGCCTGTTTAGGACAGCTCATTATTATTTTCAAGCTTAACAGGCCACTCGATTTTGTTTTGGACGTATGCCGCACGGTGCATGCCGAACCTTGGTTTCGGTGCCCGATGACTTCGTGACAAATTTCCCCGGTGAATTATCCTCTCAACAATGGAGTTAATGTCGATGTCAGTAAACAATTATTTACTCAGGGCCCCTTGAGAGCCATACCGTATGGCCCATACGGTAACAAAGTCTTGAAAAGTGTCCCAATTACAATTTGTTTCGTATAAAACCTCCGGTAAAAAGACGATAACCTTATTTTTTTAATTTGAGTTGACACTTTTTACAGCGTATTGCATATAACTATTACCTCGGNTCATCCAAGGCGTTCTTAAACCCCGGTCGGAGTGTACCGTATGTGGACGCTCAAACTGCAACGGTGACGCCAGAATTGCGTTACAAATCAAAAATTGCACAACGCCTTGCAGTCTGAGCGTCCTTAATTTTATAGGCTAGGAATCATAAGTTTTTTTATTGATCTCTGGTACGCCGTCACTAATTTTATCAACATTTTTGGTGTCAAGCAATGTCAAACAATGTAAAGTGCACCCAACCCCAAAAAAATTGGGTCCAATTCGGGTAGGGTCCAAAAGTGCCGGCCATCGGTTACGACTTATTGCGAGCATTTGTTGCGGCTCTGACGTAAATATATTTGCGAGAAAAATTCGGTGATGTAAATTGGTGAGCCCGTACAGTACGGGCCGTACTCTAAAATTTTGTACAAAATGTGATGAACTAATTTTTTGGCCGCGACGTTTCGAGGAAATTTACAAAAAGAACGGAGATTGCAAATTGAAATTATTATTATAAAAACACAAATGTCTTCCTTGATTTTAACTGTATCAGCAGCTAAGTGTTCTGTTTACGAAATCTATTTTTTTCTAAAATTGTTACTTCGGTTGTTGCGATGTAAAAATCTGTTGTCCATCAATGAAATTTTTCAAAAATAGTGTTTTTGTTTGTTATGATTTTGCGTCAAACCGTTATAACCTATATAGATGAAATTTATTTAATCCACATATCTAACCCCCTGCACATCTTTTTATGTTGCTTTAAATTTGAATAAACGAAAATCCGTTTGTGATAAATGAAAAGGGATAACGGATTTTGAATTTATTATTGCATCTGCGTTATGTTTTATCCCACTATATTTTCGTTTTCCTTAAAACAAAAATAAAAAGGAGAACCGTTCTAAACACCTTCCAGGACAATATAGCTATTGTTATCCCCACCCAAAACCTATACAGCTGACGCCAATCCAATTTTTGCCTTTATTCAATTTGAAAACAAATTAAAATAAAAATTAAAAATAATAAAACATAATTTTCTTAAACCAATTGTTGAAGAGAGAGAGCGAGAGAGGGACAAAGAACGGGATATGTATAATTTATTTGGTGAATATTAGCAATGCGCCGTCGGGGACATTATTCTTCCATTTTGCAAAAGACTCGTCCTTTGGGACGCAAATGCTTTTTGAATTATTAAAGAGGGAGGTCCGAGATCAACCGAGACGAAGAACAACAAGCTAGGTTTACCCGCAACAAAAAAAAACGCTATACAAAAAGGAAGGACCATTCTTTTCTATTATTTTATTACCTTTTTTTATCAAAGAAAAGGAAACAAAAAAAAATCCACACAGAGAGGTCTGGATTCAGTGAGAGAAAAATACAAATCCATTAACACCCGAAAAATCTCGGTAAGCTCATTTGCATACGTAATCTATGAATTTCACGCATCAATTTGATGCACTTTATGATAATATACCCATTAAAAAGGACCTTTAAGTACTCAAAAAAGTAGGTTGTCGGAAAACTTATTTTTTATTGAAAAAAAAGGCTACAAATTGTATATGAGCTACAAATATTATATGAGCTAAAATAACTTGCTTCTGGTTTTCTTGAATTTTGAATTGTAATAGGGGTAAAAACTCGAAAAAGCGAGAATCGCGTTATTATACCTCATACTGTATAAACTTGGTGTCTTGTTATCTTTCAAAACCAATAAAAAAGTGAAAGATAACGGAACATTGAAAGCTAACGGCATAGTGTCTAGGTAAATAAGCCGATTTTTTTTTTTTTAAAAAGTGAAACATAAGTGGGTACGCTGGGCTAAATTCAATTTTAATGTAAAACGTTAGCCATGTCCGACCATATATAAACATAACGGGTTGAAAGGTAACTGCGTCGGGCGTACCAGCCTATTATTTTGTAAAATTGTAGTTTTTGTTTCACTAGAGAAAATAAATCCCAAATATATACACCAAGAGGCCCAAATCCAGCCAAATAATTGTAGATACTCATTTAATGATATTTGATAATATTGCCCAAAAAACTTGCCAAACTCATAAGAATAGAAAATACACTTTAGGCTCCTATTCAAATCAATGTAATTCTTGTCAGTTTGTGATTTCTCAGAATGTATTATTATAGAGTTTTGTTGTACTCGATTAATATTTTCGGAGAAAGACCGCTGCAGGGCCACAGGAGGGGTCAGGCCGTCAGGGTTTCAAAAATCGACAAACCGTGTTTGTCAGTCGTCGACTCCCGTCGCGCCGCGTCGTTTGTTGGGTTTTGAAACCATATCCCCTCTTGTGGTTCCTCCAGTGGTCTTTTTCCAAAAAAAAATTTTATCCGAAAATCCGCGGTCCCTTAAAAAAGTAACATAAATCATCCGAAATGAGCGACAAAAACTGTACCGGGTGCAAATAGAAAACAAAGAAGAGTCAATAATTCTTTCTATGCCTCAATGATCTTTATTTTCTATAAAACTCTTAATACCAGTAAATCTATAAATTTGGTTCATGTACAGAGGGTTGTGCCGTTAACAGGCAGGTTTTGGCCGAAAATTCTCAGCGATAACTACGTATTGAGCCGTAAACAGACATATTCGCCGTTAACAGACACAGTTTTAAAAATTTAAGGCTGCCTATTAACGGCGCACCCTCTGTATTGCAGCCTGTTAAGTGTTTTTAAAATTTGTATTTTTTCGACATGAAAAATAACTAAAGGTTTCATCAGCATACGGAATATTATATTCTAGTGTATTAGTTCTATCGTTGTTTATAAACGAACGATATGTGATAAAAAAAACTCAGACAGTATAATATATACGTCAAAGTCTAAAAGTTGCAAGTTTTTATTCTAGAAAATTGAAAGAATTGGGGGAAAACGGTATTTTTTCTACTTGATACAATAAATATTAATTAACAAAGTTCATCAAAAGGATGAAACCGCTTCGGAACAATCTATGAAGTGTTGTATCGATTTTGCTCATAAACAACTTCACACTGTTGTTTATTTATTTTATACTAATATTAGCAACACATTATTGTCTCCTGGTTTTTGTTTTACTTCTGCAAATTANGATAAAAAAAAGTGAAAAGTTGGAATACCCAACGGGCTCATTCAATGATTGAACGATTAGGCTATTACTTACACAAAAAATATTGCCGATCAGTTTTTTTTTTTGCTTTCTTTCTTTTTTGAAGCCCACGCCAATAAACCTTATGATCTACTTTAGGCTTCGATTTTATTAGAAGAAAAAAAGTTAGCAAGAGTTAATCATTGTAAAAGATAAAAAAAACTTCTTACTATGCCGTGGTGTTGCACACAAATGTTGTCAAAATGAAAAATGCAACATAACAGCGCAGACCGTAGTCGTTCAACCGGAAAAAACTCTATTCAATGAATAACGTAATGTTTTCCCTGATAATTGTTTAAGTAGAGGCTCTAGTATACACCCCAGTCTAGTTATCCGGCAGTTCGTTTTAATCGAAAGTGTCCGATAATTGCATAGGGGGTGTATATGTAGGAGAGTTAATAATTCCCGATATATAAAACTTGCAAAAAACTTTTTTAATGAGAAAAGCGTCATTGACTCCGAACCAGAGATGTAAACGTTCTGTTTTTTTTTGAGAACGAGAACGCCAATAGAACAAAAGAACATCCATTTTTACATCAGCCATTTTTACATCACGAAACAGAACAGAACGTTCATTTCGAACGTTTTTTGGTTCTATTTAAAACAAAAACACGACCAGATCACTGGTGTACAATGTCGCGTTGATATTACGGCACTGCGGTCTTTTGGAGAAAACGTTTTTTTTTTCAATTACTTTTTCTTTGGAAAACCTTTTCGCCGGAAGACCTCGGTGCCTAATATTCAGTTATTCAATTTGGTCTGTTAGATCGTGCCGTCAAAATACCATGTTTGAGATTTAAATTTATGAACTGGACGAAAGTTATTAAAAATGCGTCCAACGTCTGTTAATTACTATGCAAAAGTTTTTTTTATTCGCGCATTACAAGCTTTTTTAGATTCTATAAAACATTTTTAGAGTCATGCTCTGGTTTTATTGCATTTACTTGACTTTGAGTGATAATCAAAATTAACAACATGACATAGGGCGCTGTAATGCTATTACCGATAACCATTAAAATACCGGCTAATCGGAGCGGACTGACATTTAGTGTTTTTTACGACGGTGAGGAAAAAACTGGAGGTTTGCTAATTATATTCTTGTATTTCTTGTCGTTTGTCGGTATTTGTCAGAATCAATATACACCCCCTGCGCTGTTATCTTGTCACCCGTTATCTTGCACATTTTCCCGTTAGTTCCGTTATCTTGCAGATTGTTTTCGGCCAATTATCCAGGAATCCCTATCGTTATGTGTTAAGCCCTGCGTTGTTATCTTGCAGATGTCCCCGTTCGCTCCGTTATCTTGCGGATTTTTTTCATGCGATAGTTGCAAGATAACAGCGCAGGGGGTGTACGTGTGACGAACAAATACCACGAACATGGTTCTCAGTTCGGAATCGGGCCGCATGAGATATAAACCGTATAACCTTAAAAGGAATTTCCCGTGAATTTGACTCAATAATCCAATTTGTATACAGTTGTATAAACCAAATCATAACACTTTGACAAAAACCGTTACAATGTAGGTGAAATCGTTACGATATGGTTTATGCAACTATAAATTATAGTATTATACGATTAATTCTATGATTTCGATAATTCTTTCAGAAAGACAAGAGTCTGGGTTTTTTGTGGGGTTTGAGTCGAACTCATAGGAAATACCTTATACTAAAAACCGAAATATGCTCGGTGACAGTTTTTTCCTCACAACAGTACCAATTACTACACGGTATAGACTGTACCGTATGCATTACAAACTCAATACTGTCCATATCAATTAATTAGTGGAGTTGTCTAAATTTTATCTTGCCAAGTCTTAACTTGACGTGTCTTGTTGCGAATCCTATAATCTTGACACGTCTTGTTTTGATCCGTCTTATCAGCACTTATCCTATGGTAAAACGTGTATTATCTTGACACATTCTGGAGTACCGAAAGGCTTCGGAGCGTCCAGAAGCACCGTGTTATGTTGACAGGACTTATCTTTACACGTTTTATCTTGTCACGTATCATCTTGACACGTTTTGATACTAACAGAGGGCCAGTAAATCTCGTGCGATCTTTCTGCTGATTCAGTAACGCGATTGCCAAGTTCGATTTTTTTTTTCGAGAAAATCGTCAGCAAAGATTGGATAAATAATAAAGGTTGCAAGGCAGATCATCAATTATTTGTCGACTACATGTAGACTACATTGTAGACTGCATAATATGTTTGGTACAATTGTAGATCAAAGGTCAAAACTTTCGACATAAAGGTTTGGAGTGACTCGCCTTGTATACTAACGATATACTTGGGCAGAGGCTCTGCTGCATAGCCGACGCTCTTTTTCCAGTTATAAACATGTTCGAATGTCGATTGTGTTCTATTTTAATGTTCCAAAGACAAGTATGATCTATTATATTGCTCATAGAAAGTCAACGGCTCGAGGTATTGACACGATACAAAATCCATCATGTTTAGCTTACCGGAGGGAAAAATCTGTTGTTGGTGTCTGTGAAACATGTAAGCTACGGTACTCTATTGACGCCATGTCAAAAAGTATCCAAATTGTGAAATCTTAACGTTTTACTACCCGTTTTCATATCCCGCATCGCGAAGTAGGTTTAAATGTCGTATTTGTTAAGTTGGAAGAACAGGTACAAACATACAGATTATGTACTACATAATATGTATTGCATTCTGACAAAAACGCGGACCACCAGAAAATCAATTAATCAGAAAACAGAGAAGATAAAACCAGTCAGACAGGCATAAAAACCAGACGAAATGTCAAGAAGTAAAATAATGGTAGAAAGTAGACTTTGGTCGAAAATTGAGAACCGTCCCTTAATATGATACCCCTCTGTATATGAATCATTCACGCATGCAATGATTTTCAAGAAATAATTGTAGCAGTTAATAGGGCTCGGCATAGTTCATAAAAACAGAGCTGGCCTAAACTGGCCAGTCCAGCTCAAAAAACATTAGCTGTCCTTGTCGAGACAAACTGGTATCCAGACCAGGGTTCTGCATGTTATGCCGTGCATAATTCGAAAACAAAATGAGCGGGCCCTGACTGGCCTGTAAAACTCAAAAATACAAATTAGCTGTGGAACAGCTCAGACAGCAGTCGAGGGGAGCAGCCCATGCTGGGCTGCCCAGCTTGGCCCAGCTGGCTGTTGCTGAACCTTGATTCAGACATATATGCATATATTGTCTGATATTGTATTGATGGGGAATACTCTCGTTTTTTATCAATACAATATTACTCATATATAAAAAATATAAAAAAAGCTTGCATCATTTCATTACACCGACTGTTGGTGAATATTTTTTATGATTAACCGACTGGGCAAAAAAAACGAGAAAAATGAGCGTCGCTCTCGAGAGTTGCGCCTCGTAACAATAATTTGAGCTTGGCTCGTGTGTGTGTGAGTGATCCGAAAATGGAATCTTAGATTAAGAAAAAAAATCATAGTTTGGTATTAAATTTAAAGAGCTAGAGTATTCTATTTTATGAAGATCGAAGTTCAACTAAAATTAAATTAAACATGAGTTACCAGGTAGGAAAGAGGATATTATAACGTCTTGTTATAGTCATATCAGATTAACATATAATTAATATATTTATATATATACAGTGTATTAATTAAATATATAAATACCGATATTCTTAACTCATAACGTCGCGACGTTGGCCCCAAAGAAGGTATGGTGGCGCCTCTATTGGTAAGCGTCCGCCATTTTTTGAAGTAATATTTTTTTTAATTTTTTTTTTTCTTTTTTTAGCAAAATGTTTTCTGCATCGCCTCTTGTTGATATGGGTAATATCATATAATAAAATCATATAGCCCCTATAATATTATTATGTCTATAAAACCCGTACGAAATATTTTTCAACTAAAAAATTAAGTTTGTTAAAAAATTGAAATTTGTTTTGACAGGACAGGGACATTTATGGTTACGTATTCGAGCTTTAAAACTGAGTATTTTTCTCCCTTTTTTTGACATTTTATTAAATAGTTTATATGTCATAGAGTATTTTTAAACAGTGATTTTTTCAAGTTTTAGATTATTTTGCAAGATAGCTTATCAGTATTTTAAAACTTTTTGAGTAACTCCTGAATATTTTAAGTATTAATTAGAGACAAAATAAGCCATAAGCACCAATGTTTTTCGAAAAAAAAGTAATTTGGCCATTCGGCGTAAAATCAAAAAGTGGATTTTAGTGAGCTTATCAAGTTTTGGCTCAAGTTCACCCTGTCACACGATAAATTTGATTCCTTATAGTATTATTTAAAGGCTTAACTATTTTTGAGTATGTATTGAGTAATTTATGACTATTTTTTGTGTATATTTTGACTACATTTTGAGTGCTTTTAGTGGCTTTGTTAAGGTCGGGCATTTTTGAGGATTCCTGGAGGATTTTCTAGCATTCCATTCTATTATCATTTTCGAGGCCTGATCCAAATAGTCATATAGTTTTTTTATATATTTTTCTCCTGATTGTTAAAAAAGCCGTTATTCAACGAATAACGTTTGTAAACAAATATTAAAGGCAATAATCGTAGAATCCAAATTACCACGGGTCAATTTTTATGGCCTTCCTCCCGCAAAAGTCATTACAATTCACGAGCCAACTTAGGTATATATTTAAATTTAAATATTCTTAAAAAAAGACAATAAAAATAAAGTTAACTAAAAAACGCTCTTTTTCCAGCTTGAACGAAAAAATGGCTTTTTAAAGGATGAGTTGATTTCCGTGCTAAACCCCCTCGAAAAAAATCCATGAATAAGGAACTGTACCCAAACAGATGGTAAAACAAAAAAAATCTCTATCTTTTTTTTTGTTACTCTTTTCACAATCATTTATAAAAATTAAATTATTGATTATTCTCATTAATAATTTCGATATTGAAAACGCAACAACGAGTGAGAAAAAAAGAGAAGAAAAAAAAAATAGGAGAGATAGAGAGAATTGGGCACAAAAATCACCTTTGGACTTACAATAGTTACCTGCGGATAAAAGGCAACGGGGTACCAGAAGAGTTTTTTAATCACAAAAAAAAACCCGCTGTTGCGTTAACGAGCCACCTGTGTGTGTTTGGATTCCACCTTACGTATGTAGATTTTATAACCGATCAGATAATAAAAGTGGATGTACGCGGAAAATGTTACGATAGTTTAGTACGTGATGACAGCACATATGCGGAATAGATATATATCTCGTAGCTTACGTAAGCCAATTTTTTCCCGACGGTCAACAAATGGATACAGTCCTTACTTTCAATACGCAGGTTTTTGATTATCAAAAATAGCGTCCTATTGAGGAAATTGTCATAAAGTGTCCATTTTTCGACTGGTTCGGGGCATTTTTTTTTTCAGAAAAAGCGTCCCTATTGGAAAAAAATTATCCGTATTATCTGTACGCGACTTTTTTATAATTTTCCTGTCACCAGAAATAATTCCAACAAATATTGAAATAAAAGAAATACGGTATACATTTTCAGATTTCTCATTTGATTTTAAATTAGGTATGAAAATCAGAATTGATAAGCGTAATGTTCGAAAATTTAGTTGGAAACGGTATTTTGGGGGATTTGGGTGCGATTTAGCATATTGTGATTATGTGACAATTGCGATTTATTGTTTTAGGTCAGAGATAACAACAATACTGTGAGCAGAAGTCGCCATTTTTCCTTTAGCCCCATTGGACCCGATTGGACCCACATTTGTACCGGTAAGGTCCCTCTTTTGTCCATTAGACCCTAAATCCAACGGTCCGATTTGGGTCCCTTCGGGTTGATTTCGGTCCTTTTTTATTTCGATTTTGCCGACCTCTGGTTCTGAGTACTAATTTGTTTTCATTTTTCAAAACATGGCATTTCTGTGTGTACGCTTTGAATACGCATTTACTAGTTTTATTTTATTTTTGGTACTTGGTAGCTTTTTTGCACAATTTTCTAAAATGCCAAAATATTTATAATTCAAGTTCAACTCAACGAAAAAAAAAGTGCTGAAATTTCATTTGAATTCTCGTCTAATATTGAAGTTCAAATAAAAGAAAGAAAAATAAAGAGGCAAAGAAAATATGATAATATAAAGTCGGAAAATAAAAACCGGGATTTGATAATTTTTTGCCGGAAATTTTCGGTTAACGTAAAATTATGCTTCCTGTTGATATCCGCAGGTTAAATTCAATGATTTTTATAACCGACGTAAAACAGCTGTAAACTTGAAATCGATAATTTACGACTCAGTGCTGTCAAAACCTTGTATAGATGAGACGGTGTAAAAAGCGTGTCATTATTTTTATGAAACTTTGGGATATCCTATTAAAACAACTGGTATCATGTGGTTAAATTATTACTCGGATCTGAATTTAGTATACAATTAACCCCTGAAGTCCACAACGGATAAAAAGCAATATAACCCGACTTTGTTTAATAATTCGGAGGCTTTAGGACAAATACTGCGTAAAAACAAGCCATGTACAGAAAATTGTTCAATTCCGGGACGCTTCGAAATTTTGATTTAAATTCCCTTTTTGTCCGCAATTAGTCTTTTATTTAGTTTTATCACTAAAAACCATCCCGAAAATTAATTTTTTCGCCCGGAATGGGACTTAAAATCATGTTTGTGATGAAAATCATCCAAGAATTGAACCTTTTTCAAAAGTGTCCCGGAATATTCCTACGGCGGTTTGTAACTGAATTCCATGCCACTAACTTAAACATTAGATTTAAAATAGCCTGGTTGAATACTTTCTTACGAGTCATCCATATTCTCAATGAACGGCATGGAATCGTCTGTTACGGAATTGGATTACCCCCTGTATATTAGACGGATATATCTCAAAAACTTCAAATTCAACTTCTGTGTTCACGAGCGCCTTTTGACAGTGCGCTAAATACACAAAAATTTATGATGAGTGAACGGAAACGTACGTGTAATGTAGTGACGTTTTTTGTTCAAACTTATACGAGTGTACTTCCAAGTTGAAGGTGTTGAAAAAAAAATACGTTTTATTGATTTCGTAAAAATCTGGTGCTTAAAAATTGTAAGTTTTTGTCAAATTTCACTTTTGTGTCATTATTGATTAGTATTACACTGGTCACGCTAAAAAAAAACACTCCAGCTTCACAAAAAACTCTCTTGTTCACATAAAATACAGTATTTAATTTAGCTTACCTAACATAAATCCTTTGAAATTTTGTTTAATTTGGCTCACAAAAATGACGGCTAAGTTCCCAAATCAAGTACACCGGGTGCGCAGTTATCGGGCGTCCAGTTATCGGGCGGGTTTGTGTCCAGTTATCGGGCACCCTGCGCATTGCTCTTGAACATATATGTGTATAAATGACCACATTTCCCGCTCGTGCTGTTATCGGGCGGGTTTTTTCGCATATTTTTACCTTATTCCGCTTCCGCCCTGAGCAGTTATCGGGCGCCCGATTAAGGCTTTTTTGTCGCGAAACCCGCCCGATAACTGCGCACCCGGTGTATATGTACCTTGGCTTACCCAATCAAAAATCGTTATTTTGCTAAGCTTGATATTGTTTACCTATTAGGTACCGGTAAGTCCAATTTTGATGTGTTTTATGGGTACCGTCTAAATCCGGAGATTGTGTTTTATGGAGAAACGGTAATCCAGTTTATATACACCAGGTGCGCCATTATGTTTCACCCCAAAAAACGTATCCTTTAAAAGAATTGTTTATGTGTAAAGCACTGCGCCGTTACAATTTTTTTAAATTTTCCATTATATGTTATTTTTTACAATTTGATTTTGAAAGATAACGGCGCATTTGGCGTAGAAGTATATAGTTTACTTTACAGTGTGGTATAATAATTGTCGGCGGATTACCCTTTCTACATAAAACATTCCCCCGTATTAAACCCGCGCCGTTTTTTTATGTTTGCCCAAATGTTTTTTCAAAATTTATTTCATAAATTATGCTCAAATATGCATCAAATATGGCCCGTCTACGGTAGTGGACTTATATATCACATGGACCAAAAAAGGGTCCCATATCGGAGTAAAACATATTTGTGGTGATCAACGACACATAACAATGTTGTAAAAGATGGTTTTGGCGCAAGCCGGATCAATTCAATAGTATTCCAAATTATTAAAGTCTTTTGAAGCGAGACTACATCAAGTTTCTCTGTTCAGTGGAGCAGCAAGAAAGTGTATTTAAGCATACAATTGTCATTTTTCCCCTCGCTGACGAGCCTCAAACTGTTTTTTCATTATAATTTCTTTTTTTTTCTTTTTTACCCGAGACGCAACAAAAAAACTTGACGTTAAGGTTTCAGCGGTCAAAGGTGCTGTATTGTAATTATTTTAAGTAATATACCATGCGCTGTTATTTGGTCACCCGTTATATTTGTCACGGCATGGGATTTTTACCAGATTTTGAAGTTGCCTTAATTTACCGTTTAAGATTATTTTTAGAGGTAATCGGCCTCTGCGGAGTCGAGGGTAGCATTCACTAGTCTCTTAATTGTACTGGTAAAACATAAAACCGCCAAAACTGCCAAAATTGTTATATTGGTCATTTTCCCTTACGCTCCGTTCTCTTGATAATTTTTGTGGGCCGATGTTCCAGATATTTTTATCTTTATGTACCATCCTTCAAAACCAATAATTTACTGCGCAGGGGCTGTATTTTGGTGATTAAAGTCCATATACCCTAAATCCTGATGGCACCGTCAGATTTCTGATAATGTGTTGTCTGAAGAAAGGATAATCCGCCGACTGTTTATATATAAGTATTTAGTAAAGTATATAGCATATAAACTGTCGGCGGATTAGCCCTTCGCCAGAAAACACATTATCCGGATTCCGACGGTGCCATCCTCAGTAACCCAAATAAGGATTGGTCTCACAGAACACAAAAGCGTTTGGTCGAAAAATGAGGAAATATTTTAATTTAAACATTCCATTTTATTTATTAAAAAATGCTATTAAATTGCTTGCGTAAAGCCGTTCTTTTTATATTTTACGATGCGGAACGATTTGTGACACAAAGTAATTTACCCGCGGCCCTTTTGCTTTTATATTTGTGCAAATAATTTCAAAAAATCGTATTTAATTTCATTTTTGTATTTTTGGTCGAATAAGAATCTTGATTTACTAGACCTTTTTTAATGGAGAATTAAAATTAGAAAAAAAATTGTTCTATGAGATTCAAAGTGTGAGTACATCTATTTATTTTCCTGCAGATTAAACTTCATTCTGCTGAATTAGCAGTGATAATGACATTCAATTTCATACACGCCCTGCGCCGTTATCGGGTGATCCTTTATCGAGGGAAAACCCGCTTTCGGGTAGAACTTTTGACAAAATTTGGCAAAATGTTTCCAATTACCACAAGGCCTTGAACCGTTATCGGGTAAAAATTAATGGAGCATTTTTTTGTCAAAGTTTGTACTCGATAGGGTCGCAAGGGGTGACACTTTATCTTTACTTGAGAAGTGGCTGTCATGTTTTTTTTAATACACCACCTAACCATGTGAGATAACACCA
>SCLG01000121.1:386631-400639 GCA_004367875.1 Oikopleura albicans
GGAAAATTGGTCTCTGTACTAGAAACGCTCGGCTGATTTTCATGAAACACGCTAAGCAAGTGTAATGTTTGATGATATTTATAATTTTATTTTTACATAAGAACCCATTTTACCCAATTTTTGAGATACCCGCGTCCGTCAGTTAATTTTTATGATGGGTTTTCAAAATTTTCAGCATGTGTAACCCCCTTAAGCAGTCATTATCTTGCTACGTTGCTGTTCAATTGAAATGTTAGTCATTTTCACATAATTTTTATACTATAAATATAACTGTAATGGAGCAAATTGTTAAAGTTGTCAAAAACTCAAAACTACCAGTAAAATTCACGCTAATGTTCAAAAATACAAACGTCCAAAAATAAAGGTCTCCAGTGTGACATCGTTATGCAAAGTTTGACGAAAAATATACATTTTGTGATTATTTTTACTATTACGTTTGACCTCTACATTTCAAACAAAACATTTTTTTTTTCAAAACCTGTCAGCGGATCTGGCCGGAGGTTACATTTCCTTCGGTCAGTATGTATGATGAATCCCAGGGTTAATGACATATATGTCATGATTCCAACACCAATAGCAAATTTGCACTAAAGCTTATCATCGTGATTGATATATGATTGCAATACATTTTATATAGGGGCGGAAATCCTCTGTCAATTTCTTTGATAAATGATTGATATAGTATAATTCAAGTGAAGAAATGAGTGTTAGTTCCTATCGTAAAATTCAGTTGGACGGATCAGTTTAAAAAACATTATCAATCGTCATACACTGTGCAATACGCCCGCTTTATTGGACTTTTTAAAGTTTTTATAAATTGAATTTTTCTATCTCCTGCCTATTTCAGGCTTCACCTTTTCCACCAAAAATCGCGATTTTCCTCTAGAAGGCCTATTTACTTAAAGTAAAACGGAAACATGATTGAAATTACCAATATTTAGGCCGAACCCAATCTATCTTACATATTTGCGAAAAATGATAGAGACTATGGGTATCTGAGTTCAAAATGACTTTTTTGTCTTAAACCGGCATTATTGGGGGAATTCTGAGAAAACAAGAATTACCGGACAATTATTGGTAGTTTTGAACGCGTATCATAAACCTTAAAATTAACGGTCAGTGTTAAAACATAAGTTCAGATTTTATCCCCCATGTGCTCTAGAATCGGTCAAAAACGGTGGTTATAGGTGTTTTGTATTAAAAAGTATTTACCGAACAATCAACGGTTGGTTAAAAAAACTTAATCCATTTTTGGAATCCTTGGCTCCAATTAACTCCATAACCGGTAAAAACTGGTAATTTTGAGTAAATTTGAGTTTTATACTTAAAGCGAGGTTTTCCGGATAAATATTGGTCGGTTTAAATTATAGTACAGTATAATATTCAATATCGTGTATTCTACGACATTAATTCAATCCGTATGCACCATTAAGGAACCATTGATAAGGAATCTTAATTTTTTCTCAGTCGGTCAAAAAAATCTAATTCTGTAAAATAAATTCAAGTTGTTCTCCAGTATTTCTGAACCCTAAGGCATGATATTTAAGCGTAATAAAAAGAAAAAATTGAGCTTATCATATTCGTGTTGTGTTATTGAATCAATTGTTTTTCGATAAGCGCTTTGAAATAAAAAAAAAAGAATTTCATAATCCAAACGAATTTAATTTTAATACGCGTTCGTTGGTATATCCCATTCAAATTAATTATTTTTCTATTCTATTCTATCCTGTTTAGAAAAACCAAGCAATTCTGGATGAGAAACAGGAGATAATGGTGAATAAAAAAGAGCCGAAGAGACTTCATGTTTCGAATATTCCATTTCGATTTCGGGATCCTGATCTCCGACAAATGTTTGGGGTAAGTTTATTGTACAAATAATTTTTGCCTTTTTGGAGTACCGTTTTATGTTGGCAGAAACGGAAAATGGAGACCTCCTAAAATGGAGAAACCTGAAAAACGGAGAAAATTTACATTACGGACAACTTTTCTAAAACTCACATATATGATGCAGTTGGATGCATAGATTACGTTGCAACGCGTTGGTGGAATATTTTTTTAAAAGTGGCAAGTTTTGGGGCTAGCGAGCCAATTTTCAGGTTTTTTTTCATTTTCGGTCTCTGCCCTTAGGTTTATGAATTTAACGCGAAGTTTATTAGTTTTATAACTTCGTTCGTTTTATACCATGGTTACAGTTTCGGATCACTAAAGCTTCTTATTCTAGAAAAAAAAATTTAAAAAAAATGAATTTCCCGAACATTTCATTTAACTAATGCATATGTGGCATATATAACATGCTTAAATATTTGTATGATTTAGAATGATTTTAGCGTTTTTCACGTCCACTTGTAGAGAATTTTAAGTCAAAATTAAACTAAAGTTTGGTTCATGTTTTATTTTTCATTTTTGATGTGATTATTTCTAGAAAAATAAGGTGATCAATTTTAATGGTGGACAAGTTGTATGATATCCAAGTTTTTCGATAAATCGACGTATGGCCACAAACAACTTGTTTGGTTGTGTTGTCTATGTATCGATACGCTTGCATTTCATACTGTTTTTCGAGGATTTAAATTCCATAGAAATGTACTACAGCGGTTGCGCCCACAACGCAACGCCCCACAACGCAACAGTGCGCCCACAACGCAACGCTTTTTGACCTATAGATTGGTGCGCCCACAACGCAACGGCTTTGACCATATTTCTCTTCATATTTTTTAAAAAATTTATAAAAAATATAATTTTTTCAATATAAAATACAAGGGGGTCGCGATCAAATTTGGACGTAATATTCTCGACAAAAATATTCTCATTTCCCGCACCACATCTAGTGTGAGAATTACGTCCAATATTGTAAATTTGTTAAAAATAAAAGATTGAAAACAGGTTAGTTTTCAATTCTAGAGATGAGCAGCTTTTTTTTACTAATTCGAGGAGCCTATACGGTAAAGGCTATACCATGTAATGCATTTGGTGATCGGTGCGCCCACAACGCAACGGTGCGCCCACAACGCAACGGTTTGCTCACAACGCAACGCTTTTTGGGAAGTGATTGCGTTGCGTTGTGGGCGCAACCGCTGTATCACATAAAGATTTACGGACTGCATTTTACTACCGTGGTTATTTTCTTTATGTGACCAATCACTCAGACCATTTAATAAGCGATCCAAATTGAAGGCAAGTTTAAAAAGCGGTGATGTTTATACTTACGATTTCTATACTTACGATTTGTGTTTCAGAAATATGGAAACGTTACAGATGTGGAAATTATTTTCAATGAACGTGGATCAAAGGGGTTCGGTTTTGTCACTTTCAACGACAAACACGAAGCTGAACTAGCTAAAAAAGAATTGAATGGCTCCATTGTTGAAGGTATGTATATTAACTATAAAAGCTTCTAAAAACAAAATCAGATAANAAAAAAAATGAATTTCCCGAACATTTCATTTAACTAATGCATATGTGGCATATATAACATGCTCTAATAAACTTAAATATTTGTATGATTTAGAATGATTTTAGCCGACGTTTTTCACGTCCATTTGTAGAGAATTTTAAGTCAAAATTAATCTAAAGTTTGGTTCATGTTTTATTTTTCATTTTTGATGTGATTATTTCTAGAAAAATAAGGTGATCAATTTTAATGGTGGACAAGTTGTATGATATCCAAGTTTATCGATAAATCGACGTATGGTCAAACAACTTGTTTGATTGTGTTGTCTATGTATCGATACGCTTGCATTTCATTCCGTTTTTCGAGGATTTAAATTCCATAGAAATGTACTATCACATAAAGATTTACGGACTGCATTTTACTACCGTGGTTATTTTCTTTATGTGACCAATCACTCAGACCATTTAATAAGCGATCCAAATTGAAGGCAAGTTTAAAAAGCGGTGATGTTTATACTTACGATTTCTATACTTACGATTTGTGTTTCAGAAATATGGAAACGTTACAGATGTGGAAATTATTTTCAATGAACGTGGATCAAAGGGGTTCGGTTTTGTCACTTTCAACGACAAACACGAAGCTGAACTAGCTAAAAAAGAATTGAATGGCTCCATTGTTGAAGGTATGTATATTAACTATAAAAGCTTCTAAAAACAAAATCAGATAAACCGTTCGCAACGAATATAGTCCGAAACGAATAAATAATAATAAAACCTATAAAGTAACTTCTAGTAAGTCTAATCAAGTGAAAACGGCTGTACAAAGCGGGCGAGAATGTACGTGAAAATTTTGCGTTATGCCGGTTGAGTTTCATGAAAATCGGCTCAGCCTTTCTAGATTGTTTGTAGATTACTTCGATCGATTTGTGTCTCTTACGGCACCGACTGAATCGGAAAACTTTCTTAAATGTCGAAAGGGTAAAATGTCTAAAGCGGAACATGTCTACAAAAAAGGTGTAAAGTGGATAAAGGGTAAAATGTCTAAAAATTTGGGAAAAAAATCAATTTTAGCTATTTTTCTTCGTGGAATTTTTTATGGTTGATAACGTGTAAAGGTAATAAAGTCCAAAGGTGATAAAGGGTAAAGGTGATAAAGGGTAAAATGTCTAAAAATTTTAGACATTTGCCCCTTTAGACATTTTAGAAGTTATTCCCATTCAGTCGGTGCCTCTCTTACTTTTTCATGAAACTCAACCGGTACCAGTAATCATTTGGTTAAAATTACCAAAAATAATCTCAAACGTATACCCTGGATATATGTGAGGGTATAAATTATTGTTTTATTTTTTACTAATATGTTATATTAATCATTATTGTTTCCTAAGAAAAATTGGTGCGTCCGACTCTTAAATTCGATTTCAGGACGTGAAGCGAAGATTCGCCAAATAAGGGTTGGGTCCCCATTTTAGGGTCAATTTTTTGGAAAATAAATACTACCCTTATTTGGCGACCTCCAGAATGTCGTTTTTTAGTTTTATTTTAAATGGAAACACTTTGAAAAACACTCTAATTCGGTTAGCGTCATACTTTTCTCATAAATGAATTAATTTACGAAAATCGAAGATCTGTTTTCCAAGAAAAATGGGTGGCTCCCACTCTTAAATTCGCTTTTAGGACGTAAAGTCGAAGTGAACGATGCGACAGCACGTGTCCAATCCAAAAAGCTGCCCAACGGCCCAAACGGTTTTCGATCAGTTTCTTCACCGGTGTCCTCGTTGAAAAATCGTGCAGGTGTGAAGCCCATTCTGGCTCTCCAGCCCAATATGATCAATATGGTAAGCCCCGTTGAATCCCGAAGGCCGCAAATTGAATATATTAATATACCATCTGGTATTAAGATGATTATAATAAAATTATTTAGACACAACTTAGTCAAAATCCGTTGATACCACCAATGTCACAAATTATAACCTACGACCCGACCAACGTGTATCCCGCCCAGATTGACCACAGTCACCTTATGGTATGTATTATTGTACGTTCTAGAAATAATATGTTTACACCGGCACCGTCGGAATCCTGACAATGTGTTTTTTGGAGAAAAGGTACCCCGCCGATAATTTACCATATATATAGGTTTAAAGTATATATTTATATAAAAAAATAAGTATAAACTTAATAGACTAGTATAAAAGTACACACACTATCCGCATTCGGGCGGTGCCGTTTATATCAAATCAGCTCTTAACCCCACAGGGATCGCTAACTAAGGGTAGTTCTTAAAACTGATCTGCATTTCGCCGTAGGTGATTTTTTATAAAATCGCAAACGATTGGGGCACGCAACGTCTCAGCGTTAATTTTTGGCCTAGAAGTGGGCGGTTAACCGCGCACTCCGGACCCTTATTTGGCAAGAATAATCTGTTTGAGTGACCTTCGTTTCGCCACTTATATTACAGTCACTATCCGTAATAGAAGTGATTTTTTCCGTCGATGACAGGCCGTTGAAAACATCGAGTTCTGTTTATAATTTCCAGCATGAAAGTTCTCAACCATCAAGTCCAAATAACTTCATTTATTTATTCTTAAACATACGGACGATTAATTGCAATTTATCGATAGGTCGAATGTTTAAAGTAACCCTTTCATAGCCAACTGAAATTAATAACTTTGGTCGAAAGCGTTAAGATTTGATTATATTCGTATAATTATAAACGTACCGTCCAAATAAACTGAACCGAGTCAGACTAAGCTATTCCTGTATTTTGCTTTCCATAATCGAAAAATTAACAGGTCCAAAATTTTTGAAAATTTTACAAAGCATCTTTAGCCTTAACTTTTTAAATCAGAGGGGTAGTGGTTATAAGGTCGGAATTTTTCACCATCATAACGTCAAGTCAGTTGTTTTTAATATAAGTCATGTTTTTTGGCCCCGCTGACACATTTTTCTTTAGAAATCATGTCTTTTTTTATTTTTTTTATAAAATATCTTTGGTAACTGTTTTCGACGGACAGTTCATTTTTTTTTTCATTTTTATAGTTTAATTCATTTTTTTCAATGTTATTTGCTCCAGTTTTCAATGAAGAGCTATGACTCATAGGCTATGACCTCAGCCTATGACCTCATAGCCTATGACCTCAGCTATGAAATAGCGACCCTTATTCCGAATAAGTTATTCGGGACAATAAAATTGTTTTTTTCTGACAAAACCAGACTGATTTGGCGAGACCCTTGTTTTTTACATAGTTTTTTGCCCAATCACAATAATTTTATTACATTTATTTTATTTTAGCAGGGCAGGTTTATTCAAATGCCGTCCGGAGTTCCCGTGATGGACGCCCGAATGATGGATCCCCATCTGCAAAATTCGATGTACGCTAGTCTTGGTCAATATGCTGTAAGTACTGTGCAGTGACGTAATTGTCTTGTACCCAAACCTTGAAAAAAAAAGTACACGATTCGATTCATGCAAAAAATATGGTACACTAAAAAAAACGCGAATAAAAATCTTACTCGCGGGTACAAATATTGCTGCGGCCATGGAACGCTTCCTTTATGTCCTTTGGGCCACGATGGGTATTCATGTTGGTAAGAGTGCAACAAAACAACAACAAAAAAACTACATACAACACAACAATAATCAATTCTCCGCATCCATTTGAGAAACTTTGCGTGAAATTGATTCTGACATTTGTTTCTGAAGTCGTTACTTTTTTGGTTATAGAGAGTTGTTTCGCTAAAAATCATTTGTCGGGGAACTATGGTTACGGGTAGGCCAAATATTATCGGTCTAATAAGATTGGTCTAGCGACAGAACAGCCCCGTAAAGCTGTAGCCTTAAAGAGGGCATTTAGACTGAATTTCAGCTAAATTTCAAATTATTTGGCATTCTTAACACAAGCTTCCATTACTCTCTAATTTAATCTAAAATATTGTCCCAAAATCCCGTATGCGGCATGCCGACTGGTATATTATTATTTAGCCCCTCAAAACAGAATTGAAAAAACTACCCCCACAAAACGGCTTGAGAACGTCCGTGTAACGAATTGAACGGGCTGAGAGGGCATAAAATACCAAGTTTTTAACAAATCAGCCCCGCGTTTCGTTTTTGATCAAGAAGTACTGAAAACCTTACAATTAAAACTCAAAAAGTTGTGACTTCAGAAATGAAGCAAAAAAAGTTTCTGCAAGTTTTGCATGTTTAGCATGTTTAGATAATACTTAATTCGGACCACAAATTCTAATTTAACTTCTTGTTCGCAAATTAATGGCTTCCAGAAGCACCAAACAAAGTATATGTGTTTTCGTTTGCAAAATCGTGGATATTTTCGAAGAAAATGTCATTTTGACGAGATTTAACATGATTTATGTAAGCCTAAAATACAAAATAAAATCGCTAATAATATTGGCCGATTGTTTCAAAAGAACAAAAAAAAAAATCTCAACTCACATCATCGTATTAACTACTGAACAGAAAAAATATTCGTTCACGTTTGGGCATCCACTTTTAGCACGTCTGGTGGCGCATTTGAGTTCATTATTATTTTTTATTTGATTATTTGCATCGTGCTAAATATGCAAACAGTAGCCCCTTTCTTTGCTGAATGTCCGCGTGTAGTGGGTCTTTTTTATCGGTGTAATGGAGCATACTTCCGGTGTCTTGGGGCCAAATTTAAAAGCATACTTCATTGAAGCAAATTAGAACTAGTTTTTTAACATGAATCCGAAAATATGTAATATAAATGCTTTATTTACAAAGTTATTTTTATTGGTCGACAAGTTGAAGGGTAGTCGAACTTTGCCCAAAAAGTTAACTCAGTTTTATTAGTATAAAAATAAAACAGCACAATTATAAAGTTATTTGCAAAAAAAAAGTTAAATAAATAACTAAAAATAATAAAGAACTAATAACTTGCGTATAACTTGAATTCAAACATTTCTTAAAATAAAAATAACAAATTTATATTATTCCAGAATTGATACGATGGCCAAATCTCCCATTATAGCCTATTAGCAATAGGGAACACGTTTTTATTCTTTTTTTTTATTGAAAAATGATAACGCTTGACGCTGATTGGCTAAAAAATTATTATTTATGATAAATATCTCTCATCGGCCAATTCAGCCTAATTGTTTTTCAAATTAAATATTTGCGTCGTAATGTCATACGACTAATATCATATTATATGACTAATGCCACATGACATTTACGAAAGCTCTATTACACCATAAATTCACCCAGTAGTTACCACCATTTAGTGCGACACCAGTTCATTTAGGAGATCGGGCTTTTGCGAAAGACTGTCATCGGTATAGGTGGTTTGTCGCGACAGGCATGGGTCTTTTTTACCGATTATTTTCCTAAATGAACAGGTAGTCTTACCGGTGGAATATTTAACCCTCAATTACCACAATTCCAATCACGGTTATAAACGTCGCACTCTCGCACTATTTTTGATTATCCATTGTCATTTAAGCTACTGTTTTTGAAACTTCGATAAGTAATAAAAACCCATCATTTGTCGCCAGAGAGGCACTCAGGTTGTGTCTAAAAGTTCTTATAAATTGACTTAAAAACCACTGTTGCAAAAAAGTTAATTAAGCGAGTTCCATTCAATTATTAATACACATTTATTAACGCTTGGATTCCCAGATGAAAACCTGGATATTTTTCAGTTTAATCCCATTCTTACGTACCCGTTTTGACTCTCTCAGTCTCCGATTTGACAACATATCCGCGATGTTATTTGGGCTAATTTTTTTTTTTGGGCTAATTTTCCCCAAATTACTATCTTTATCTGTCGAGAACTGCCCTGTTATTTTTCAGATGCCCTCGTTTGCTCCAATATCTTGCAGATTTTCTCCACGCGAAAGTTGCACGATAACGGCGCAGGGAGCTGAAGGGATTTATAAGGTTTATGAATCATATCTTGTGATACGCGTGATAACAGCGCAGGAGCTGTGAATTAAAAATAATTCGATTTTGTAATGTATAGTTTTTCAAGTCAATCGTACAGAAATTTTGACCTAACCACGATTTCTCTCTGGCGACACCAGTGGTGCTCTATCGTCATTTCAATCAGTAGAATATGGTTCACGCTCTCTTACGCATGAAGGAAAGTACCGATTTACGTGTAGTCTACACGGGTGTAAACTACACGGACCTTGTACCCAACAAACAAAAACATAATTGCGTGCATGAAACGAATTTATTAAGTTCATACCATTAAGTCAAAATCAGTATTTTTAGATGATGCCTGGTCGTGGATACCGTTTCTCACCATATTGAAAAAATGAGTTCAAAAAAACAGTAAACCGAGAAAAAAAAGAACAAAAGAATATTCATCAAAAAATAACATTCACTATTTATCTATGAACAAAAAAAAAATCTTCAAAAACTCCTTATTCATTAATCCGGTGATTGCCACGAGATTTTCTGGGCCTACGGAAACGGCTCTCAATTTTTCCACAAAAAATCGGGAGCTGTTTGCTCACCCACTTTGTTTTGTTTTTTGACTTTTCTCTGATTTTATGAATCAGAAAAAACATTTATCCTGATTTTAATTTGCCTATCATATTTTCAGAACACAAATCTTCTAGATTAGAGATAGATATTTTATCTGAGACCGGGTACAATTTCTAGATTTACTTTTCTCACAAAACAATATAGGGGAAATTCGTTGAACCCAAATGCCGGTTTCCCTATATTTTTGTTATCCCGGCATTCCTATCTATTTTCTCTTTATGCAATTTTATCAGAATAATTTCACTGACTTCATTTTATTTTTTTTTGCGATACTCGCTGTACACGAAACGGTCAATGATATTTCCCAGATTTTACCAAAAAAAGTTAAGAAATTGTTAATTTCAAACACGTCGTGTTTGTTAAGATACTGACCAATATAATTTCGCGATTTTAAATAGTAAGACATCCCTCCAGAGCGCTGTGACATTAGAACAATTTTACAAAAAAAAATATTATTTTAAATCTCTAATATAATGATTTATTTTAAATCTTTAATATAATGATTTATTTTAAATCCCTAATATAGCGATTTATCTTAAATCCCTAATATGGTGAAAATCGCTTACATTATTTCACCGCTTCGCGAGGCTGTTCAGTCAGTTTTCAAAATATTACCAATTACTGAAAATATTATTTAAAAAATTTTTTAAANTCAATGATATTTCCCAGATTTTACCAAAAAAAGTTAAGAAATTGTTAATTTCAAACACGTCGTGTTTGTTAAGATACTGACCAATATAATTTTACAAAAAAAAAATATTATTTTAAATCTCTAATATAATGATTTATTTTAAATCTTTAATATAATGATTTATTTCAAATCCCTAATATAATGATTTATTTTAAATCCCTATTATAGTGATTTATCTTAAATCTCTAATATGGTGAAAATCGCTAACATCATTTCACCGCTTCGCGAGGCTGTTCAGTCAGTTTTCAAAATATTACCAATTACTGAAAATATTATTTAAAAATTTTTTTAAAAATTATGATGTGGTCTAGTTAAGCGGGAAATTATATGTTTAGTTGTTTTTGGTATAATTTAAGAAATATCATTTCTTTAAAAAAAAGTGTATCACAGGTGGCATAATATCAGATCATAGTTTTTAATCTTAGGTTTTCAATCATCAATTTAAAATATTAGTTTTCATCACAGTTCTTTAGTACAAGTTCTAATCTTTGTGATACAAAGTTTGTACTCCATAATAAATAAATCAGCCTTAAATGATATTTTAGCTAATATTGTTGAGTAAAATGCTACCTATGATACCCTAATTTACGTAAGAATATTAACGGTCCATAGGCAAATGAAAAATTATTTTTAGAAGTTGACTACCGTTTCTGTTATTTATTTTTGTTGGATTCTCCCAAAAAATCAATTCCATTATTAAATCGAATCAAATGAATCCATTTTAAACCGTTAATATTCCCAGCGTAACATTTTGTAATTTTCTTTTTGACAACCCTAGTTACCAGTTATTTGGACAGAAAACTTATGTGTGCTTAACTAGTGTTCGAATTCAGTTGACTTGGAAATTTAGAATTAGAATTCATTTTCAAAGCTCAATGTTCATCTTTTTTGAAAAAAACCGGTTAACATCACTGATAAATTCCCTGTTTATTCGAGATAATAATCATATGCGGGAAAACGTCAATTTACGCAAAAAATTTCTGTATCTAGCATTTTGAACATTCACAAAATAAGGGTTGACGCCCAGTTGTATTTTTTCCTGAATAGATTATTCTCCTAAATGAGCGGGTGCGGACACAAAATGTTTTGCCACAGTTTTCCTGTTTTGCTGTTCATACTGCTCCCGTTGGAAAGTTCTGATTTGTGTTTCCTTTTTTTTGTAATCATGACACTTTATTATGCGTTGTACATAACTGATTCTTTTTTATAGTTTTATTTTATCCAATTTACCTAATTTCAGAAAAAAATATATCACTTTGAAATTGAAAAAAAAAAATCGTACAAAAACATCGTAATTGCGAACTCAACATTTTTCTTTCAACAAAAAATTTGACCTTTTTCGTCACATTTGGTATAACTGTTTAAAAATTATTGACGCCCAAAGAAACCCATAATTGACCAAAAAATTAAAAAAAAAATTTTCCTCAAATTGGAGTTTTTTTGTAATTTCCATTTTGGAAATTTTATAAAAAAAAAATATTGACAAGAGTATAGTAAGAAGTAGTGGCAAAGTAATCTAATGGATCAAACCGATTCGTTTGCTTGCTCTGTGAAAAAGTGCCGACACCTTGTGACAAATCTTTATTGAGCTGTTTTTTTATTTCGTTCAACTGTTCAATTGTATTTCAACTTATGAAAAAAAAATATAAAAATAAGTAAAACAGAATTGCAGGAGTGTTTTTTGGGGAGTTCGTTATTGGGGTTGGACCCTGTACTGTTTGTCGGAGGTGGGGTCGCTAATGAGTTCGGACAAATCCGACATGTGTGCTGCAGGCGGCATAATGGCGCCATCTGGAGACGTCCCCGCAGGAGCAGCTTGTTTCATTCACGGCTGTTACTTCGACCCAGTGATGCCGCAAGTGTCGTGATTTTGAGAAACACACAGCACTGAAGCAAAAAAAACAATATATGAGAAATAGTTAGCAATTATGCACATTATGATCTATAATTTATCGGTTGCTTGTTACGTATTTTGCCATCAAATACAAATAAAAAGAGACCGGTTGTGATAATTGACGACGGGCAATATACTACACAGGGTGCGCCGTTATGTTTCACAAAAACATTCGAAAAATAGTGAAACATAATGGCCCGATCGGGAAAAAGTGAAATATAACGGCGCGGCGTAGGGCTTAACATATAAAGATATGTATTAGGGGAAAATATTTTCTCAAAAAAGTGAAACATAACAGCACGCTCGGGAATAAGTGAAACATAACGGGGTGAAACATAACGGCGCACCCTGTGTACTTAGTAATAACTACTATTTACCTCCAGAGGGTCACAGGGGTATANAACGGCGTAGGGCTTAACATATAAAGATATGTATTAGGGGAAAATATTTTCTCAAAAAAGTGAAACATAACAGCACGCTCGGGAATAAGTGAAACATAACGGGGTGAAACATAACGGCGCACCCTGTGTGCTTAGTAATAACTACTATTTACCTCCAGAGGGTCACAGGGGTATAATAACCAACCTTAGTTATATATAAAAAAGTACAGTCCCGCCAAATAAGATACAAAATACCTGAACAAAAAAAACCGGTCTATTTGAAAATTTGTATCTTGGAAGTCGTTTTTCATTTGGGTAGTTCTGTTTTTAATCTGGAAATGGACCTTTTGTCGTTGTCTATCTATATAAGTGGTTTGTACGTATCAAAAGCGAGATACCCAACTTGTATGTCAAAAACTAGGCATGAAAAATGATGTTCCCCACCCCGTTTGTTCGAGTTCGGGGTACTTTCAGAAAAAAGTGTATCACATCATTTTGAGAAATCACATAATTGTGTTTCTTACTTACCCATAAAAACGATTATTAACTCGGTTTAAACTGCAATTTCACTCAGTAATAGAAGAACGGTTGAATGTTCAAAATGTCATGTTCTCCATTGTTTCATTTTTCCATGTGAAATTACAGATACATTAGTGAATAACTAAGATACATACCAGTAAACGGATGGTAAATATTTTCCTAGGCAATCACGTTGTCGGCAGGTTAAACAGGAATAACTCGTTTCGCCGATTCGAAAGACATGCTATGGAAATAAACAACGTCAGTACTGTTTTAAATTGCAAATTTTAGCGTATGCCAAGTCCGTTTTTGAATATTATAGTTTAAGGTCAAACAAGCCTATTCTCATTAACCATTAACGCAGTTGTGTGGTATAAGTTCAATAATTCATTTTACTGTCATTTTATAGCGCAATTTTATAATTTAGATTTCTGCATGGTCGCCTACGCACTGCACAGTTATGTTGCAGTTTTTCTCCGCCTACGCACTTACGTTGATGTTCCTCAGAATGTGCATTTTTTAAATTGGTTCGATCGTAAACTTTTTGGGCATAACTTTTTGATAAGAAATAGCCCCCCTCTAAAATCCGTTTTTTGGAACGAAAAAAA
>SCLG01000121.1:400651-419244 GCA_004367875.1 Oikopleura albicans
AAAAAAAAAATACACCACTCGAACCGTAATCTCACAAAGAAAAAGTTTTTAGTATCTATTTTTTTCTAATTTGAATTTCATTGTCAAAAAAATACGACAAAACGGAATACACGGTTTAGTAACCATGATACTCACTTTTAGTTTTTATGGATACAGGGGAGTCAGTCGTCCGTTAATCCCTAATTTCTGGTTCCTACTGTGCATATACTGTACAAATCACTTTTTAGGGATTGGCGATCGGCTGGCCAACTTTACCGTGTATCCTATTTCAGGGATTCATGGGCGGAATAATGATACATACACGGCATTGACGATTGATGCTTCGGTTGCAATATTCGACAAAGTTTTTTTGTTCTTCCTTCATTTTGCTCTTCTCAAACAAATAACATAATAGAGCAAAATTTGGTTTAATAAAAAAATCAAACGCTGCAATTTGTTACATATTTGACTATCTTCACTGAAGATTCTTCAGGCGCTATTCCGAATATTCGCCTGGGTGACACAGGCTGGGTCACGACCAAATGTCACTTTATAATTGATAGTAATATATTGATTTTTCATTGTCATACGGTAATGGCAGCCGATGAAACCAGACAATTAAAAAATCACGATAAAATTTAGACCCAAAGTAAAAGGGTTCAACATAAATAGGTCAACTCACGCGGCCTAACATTTGGTCATTTCTAGGTAATATAGTCTTAGACCAACTTTCAAGAACACTTAACCCTAATCGGAAGGATTTCAACCAGAATGTTTACCACCAAAAACCACGTCTCCGCAAAAACTAAATAAAATTCGGGCGGTTATCCAATTTCGAGTCTTGAATTTAGAAATTTCAAATAATCGGCGTTTTTTTTTCGCGGATATTTCTATTTTTGCTAATTTATTGATAACATAATAAATCACTGTCCACAAGTGACACTCGTTTTGAACTTTTCATACAATATTTATGTTATAAATTATCAAACCAACCAATAAATAGCGCAACCACCACAATTGCTAGGGAAATCCTGATAAATATGTGGTACAGTACTTTTGACTGATAATAATATTGAATTATTATGCATTTAAAGATGTGAAAATCAATGTCTCTTGAACGGTTTTCACAGATCAAAGTAATCGCAAGTAAAAAGTGTAAATTTGGAGGTGCTAAGAATGTTTAATTTTTTACCCCTTTTCCTTCCATTGGTCTGTATATCACAGAAAACAGTGCTGGAAATTTGCTCAGTATTTACTGGCTAAAAGTACATACTGGCTAACAGTGGCTGATTGTGTAGAGTTCTAGAAAAATATCCCAATTTTCTGATTTTCTAAAACACGTCATTTTGAGCCATAACTTATGGCCCATAAGCAATAGTTCGCAGATATTATTAAAAAAAAACTAAGTTTTTATCTGTCACAGTAGAAGTTTCATCTAGTTCAAATTTATTCGTTTATAAACAATAAAAAAAAACATATTATCCCAAAAAAGCTCTCCAAGGTCAACAGTTCGAATTTGATTGTTTACGCGTAAATACGAGTTTTCAAAGACTAAAAATTTTAGCCTAAAATATGTGCCAAACTCTAATCAGTGACCGACCTGTATTTTTTATTATTATTTTTTTGGTATCTAATTATTCCAAATTATTCCAGATCATATGGTAATAAAAAATGTATAAGTGACACAGTCAACAAACTGGCCTAAAATGGGCACCGTATGCATCGGTTTCTTTTCTTTTGTGGCGAAAAGCTAATCCGCCAAAATTTTCCACGTTTGAGCATTCTCATTGGCCAGAAATGCATTAATTTCGGCGAATTCCCCTTTCGTCACAAAATAAAATAGACATAATTCAGACGGTGGCCTAAAATGGGGTAAATAGTGTTTTAAGTACCTATAATTACAAGGAAAAAATAAAATAGATTGTGTGGCGTGACTTCTTTTCTTTCATCTCCCATTAGATTTAATTTTCCTCTCTATTTTTAGTCATACTAGTTTCAAGACAGTAGTGGAACTACTTTTTCCGGTTGTGGATGAATTATTAACAATAACATGCAAATTTAAAAATCATTTTGGATAGATGTCAGTGTACCAGATAATATGATGGCAATTTGTAGCAAATGGTNAAAAAGCGCTTCAAGGTCAACAGTTCGAATTTGATTGGTTACGGCGGTAACAAACCGTTACGCGTTATTACGAGTTTTTAAGGGCTAAAAATTTAAGGGCTAAAATTTTAAGGGCTAAAAATTTACTAAAAAACTTTAATCAGTCACCGACCTCTATCTTTTACTAATTTTTTTTTTTTCGTATCTATTTGTTCCACATTGTAAATAGTGTTCTAAGTACCTATAATCACAAGGAAAAAATAAAATAGATTGTGTGGCGTTACTTCTTTTCTTTCATCTCCCATTAGATTTAATTTTTCTCTCTATTTTTAGTCATACTAGTTTCAAGACAGTAGTGAAACTACTTTTTCCGGTTGTGGATGAATTATTAACAATAACATGCAAATTTAAATATCATTTTGGATAGATGTCAGTGTACCAGATAATATGACGGCAATTTGTAGCAAATGGTACTTCATTTGGGGTGCAAAGTTTCTTAGCCAGCACAACCTGATTGGGCGAAATAAAGAAAGGGCGAAAATAAAAAAGGCGAAACCTGAAGAGAAACCTGAAATGGGTCATTTTAAACACTATTAAGGTCATTTTGACCCCCTTTTTCAGTCATTTTAAACTTTTTTTCAGAATTTTTCCTTTTCAGTTTTGGTCCTTTTTGGGTTCTCCTTTTTATGTTCCCCATTTTCAGGATTCGACCTTTTCTGTTTAAGACCAAATCAAGTTAATCCCTCTTATCCTGACTAGTGTTTTTAACCTTATTCACCTGCCCCAGAGACTTACTTGACCCCCATAATTTATCAGCTAAAAAATTTAAAAATCAAACTAGCATATTATAGCGTGATAGCAAGACAAGAAGAGAAATCATAGAATAATAATTAAACGTCTCTTCCGGATGAATTTTATTCACGGAGAGAACAAGAAAAAAAAAGAAACCACATTTATTATTTCCGGTAAATTGGTCAAGGTCGTCGCAGGGCCTCATTTGCCACCCGGCCTTCGACTGCGTGGAATTGGATGGCGTGATGCAAGTATAAAAAGAACAAATTTTACATTATGCAATTTTTGCAAATTTTGTTTCTTTTCTCTAAAACAGTATCTGCCGGCGCATTTTTGTTACAGTGATCCGTAAGTATAGAGTTTTTGTTCTTCATATTCAGGGTTCGGCACGCGGCTTACATAAGCCATGGCATACCTTGGCTTACGTTAGCTTATGTGGGCTAAGCCAAGTTAAACCAAAGAAAAATTCCGGCTCACATAAGCTAAGCTAATCCATAATGTGTTTTTGGCTTATATAAATTGAGCTAAACCAAAGTATAATTTGGCTCAGTTGAGCTTTAGCTATTAGCTTAAAGCTAAGCCAAAATATACATCGACTTTGCCGAGCCCTGCTTTGTATACTCTTTCCAGTTTGAATAATTTTGAATGAGTTTCTGAGAATTTGTTTATGACCAAATTGACCCCAAATTATACCCTTTTTTCGAGCTAGTCTTCGACGCGCTGCACGTTTATCGATCCGGTTAGACATTACGGCCTATTTTACAGCGAGAAAAATGTGAAACAAGTTGTTCCGAACAACGTATAATCGTCATTTTGTCTTCCTTCACTATAATAGTTCAAAATTTTCTTAATATTAAAAAAACAGATAAAATTTTTAATTTATATAATAACCCGAACTAATAGGCTATAATATGACAATATGATTGCTAGCCTTGCATGCTATATACACACTTTGAAGTTCAAAGTTTGAACTCTACGTCACAGGCCGGTGATAAAAAAAAAATTGTGGCGAAGAAAGAAAGGCCGTTTTCCTTTGTATTACTTTTTATACCATAATCATATTCGAGTAATAGCCAATGAACTGTTTCTTATAGGACGATTTGTTCAAATACGTCGACAATAAAAGTCCGGTTCTACGCTGTTTGATTGCCCAGTTGCCAGTACGTGTGTTGTGAATTGTGGACATGTCTAAAAATAATTTCAAGATATGGTTCGCCAAGTTCCGAATAGGTTGTGTTCAGTTGTACTAGGACCGAAAAAGTTCAAACCGAAAATGTCAAGTTCCCATGAAAAGTTTTAAAAGTTTTTGGTTGACCGAAAAAAAGTGGCTCGAATGAGCTCAGTAGTATGCGGCAAATTTTACACTGATTGCCTTTTGATGAACAGTTTCAAAAATGCTTCAAAAAATCACACATTATGTACAGTACATGTATTGAAAAGAAATACAAAAAGTGTTAGTGCAGTTTACTTTGATAACTTAACTGGCGAACCAAACTTTTTGAGAATTATTTGTGTTGATGATGCTGTGACGGAGTCAGTCCAGTACTACACGATCAAGACACAATTTCAAATGACGACTCTCACCAGTTTAGATGATCTAAAATACAAGGTAATAGTTTTCTATTATTAATGGTTTACGTTTAACTTTAACCGTTAAACACATCGTGGACACACAAAAAAAAGTTAAAATTAAAGGTATATTCCAAGCAGCGAATCGCTCCTCAAAGTAAGGGCCATCTTTTGGGATTTTTTTTTTTGTCAGACTTATTTCTCAAGTTAAGGCTTTCTCGAAATAAGGGTCACCTAAAGGGCTATTCTTGAAACTTTTGAAAGTCCAAAAGGTGTCCCTAACTTTGAGGCCCTTTGTTACACACAAAGGCTTTGTATTGTTATTTTACAAACAAAATACCTATTTATTTCTAGAATGTATGCAACTGCAACGATTTGTCTTTGGAGGATATTTGTCCAGCAATGGAGCTTGTTTTTCTCGTTGATGGCTCAGATAGTTTCAATTCGAAGTTCAAAGCTCGCGGTAGTTTATTCAAGCTGGCCATGGATTGGGTGAATAAATTTGTCAAAACAAGTTTGTATGAATAATAATGTAAAGCGTTATTGAACTAATTTTTGTCTAAAATTATAGGTGACTTTAATAAACGTGGTGACATGCCGACAATTGCAACCATTGTACAGTTTTCCGGCGTCAAACAACACACTAAGAATTATATACCCGGTATTGGTAATGGCGTACTAGGCCCGGTCATAAATTATCATTGTTTTTTATTCTTGTGGCTCTAAAGTTATGACGCGTTTTTTCATCAAAAAATCTTGTTTTGGTCAGGGTTCGGCTCGGATCGCTCTAAGCCGTTCAAGTCGAGCCGAGCCAAATTTCATTTTTGGCTCCGAGTGAGCCAAAGGGAGACAATTGTGCCGAGCCCTGGTTGCGGTAATTGTAATTTTAGAGTACTAAAATATCATGATGGCGGAACACCCTATGTAATTTATGGATATAAAAATATTACGATATGGTTAATACAAGTGTTTAAACACGTTTATAACGTATAAAATGTGCATTCAAAGATGGAAGCATTCATCAAAATTCTCCTTGTCTCCTAAGTAATCATATTTTGACCACTTAACTAGACGACAATTTAAAATTAGTTCCGGCAGAGGGCGCACGTCTCGGCAAAGCGGATGACGACCTGGACCACTGGCGCATTGAAGCCATACCGTTTGACACTCAGAAAACTTACAAATACACTCATGCTGAGCCGCTTGATGGCAACGGCCAGATTTATTTGTGTTTACAGGATTTGTCGATTCCAAACGGCCAATTTCAGGCCCTCATGGATACGAAATTGAAGCAGTCCACTGATGGCTACCTACCAGAGAAAATTGAACGAAATTTGATTGTTCTAACCGATGACCAGTGGGATTTCGGAGACTTGGCAACGCTGGATTCAAATGAAGGAGACTTCAAGGTGCAATCAAGTAGGAATATAATCAAATCAACAAAGGTGGGTTTTTGAAGGATTTTCTGTACGTATAAAATAGGTGATCAGGTTTTTAACATATACGAGCCAGTTTCAAATCTCGTGTTACCAAATGGCACAGCTGCTTGAAAAAGTCAGGCTGTGTCTAATTATTTCAATAAGTTTTTAAAAATCAAAATGACACGGTTCATTTTGTGTACAATAAAAAAAATTCAAAAACGGTAACCGGACGTCAATTTCCGGTCAATCGGAAATTAATCTCACCAAGAACCACTGTGATAGACATAGAAATCGAAAAAAAACCGATTTGGAATAATTCTTCTCGATCTCGAGGTATCAGCAAAATAAATGAAAAGAGTCCAGTATGGACCATATGCGCCTGCGGGAGCACTCGAGTTAACTACGTCAGTAAACAATACACATACAAATTACAGTCCTTAGTCTTTTTTCGGACGTTTTCGGTTCTCGAAAAGAGCATTCAAAAAGGAGCATCGTCACAAAAAGGATCATTTTTATATTAGAATGGCCCGATTTTGGCCGAAAAAGCGTCCGGAAAAGGAGCAATCGCCCGAAAAAGGAGCATCCGAACAAATATTAAGGACTGCATATTGTAATAAATCTGATTTTTTTTTGCTCTTCAAAAACACCCAACAGTCATTCTTTGACAACATTTACATGGTCGATATTGGTGGCGACGGACGGTCCGAATTAATGAGAGAACTTCACAAATCAAGAACTCAAAATGACAACCTTGACCTCTTCAGTGTTGAACTTGACGGCTCTGTTGACGCCAATCTCCAACGAATTGCCCAACAAATTCAAATTGAACTTCAAATAGATAACTTTTAACGACTCTGACAAAATAAAGTGTCGTTTGATAAATATAGTTCTAGATATTCGAGTCTAAATACCATATGGGCCATATGATATGGCAAAGCTGAAAAGTTACCGTTTTTATTTAAAAAAATGTTTTAGGGAAAATGAATAACTTCGCCGTTCGATTAATTCTCCAGAATGATAATGGTAACTTTTGAGCTTTGACATATGGTAACATTATTAAATGATTTAGCCACATAACCAATAATCTTGACACAACTTATGTTAACAACTTATTTATCAGAAAAAATTTTTTTTGTTAAGCCGGTGTTTACCCGAGACGTTTTCCACGGCAGCCGTGGTGCTTATATCAATACTTTAACTTAGATTAGGTTATAGTCTGAGCATGTCAAATTAATGGGTATATCGTATCATATCCTTTTTCCGCTTAAAGTAGACGTTCATTACCGCTACCTCATTTCCTCTTATTTCTCAGTTTGGTAACGGTGGCGCGCGCTCTCCAAGCCGCTCGGACCGCGAAACTCAATAAACGTCTACTATAAGCAGAAAAAGGATATACACAATATCAAATAGTCTGTATGGAATGCTCAATTATCACCAGCTGACACTTACTTTGCATAATAAATTGTGGATCCATATTTTTGCTTTAAATTAGCGTTAAATTTTTGGGTAAACGGTTTTTATTTACTACTTAGGTAATATCTATTTTATTTTTATCTTGTTTAATAATTTTATAAAATTCAGTGATTCTGTGCAGAGTTTTCAATTGTATAAGAGTACTGTTATTTGTCCACTAAAACAATATATGTAATTTAGATTAACTTGGTGAATATGGATGCAAAGCAATGTGTCGCCAATAAAGTTGTGCGCTCAGATCAACTGTAAGAAGCTTATTAAAAACTACACCAGATGACTCGTTATAGGGCTACTCGTTATAGGGCTAAAATCTCGTTATAGGGCTACTTTTCAAAACCAATTTAGTAGCCCTATAACGAGTCATCTGGTGTAATTGAAAATAAAATTTTCACAAGTACAATCATTGTACTACAATGTGCTTAAAATTTTGTAAACAAATGATAAAGACATGGTTACATACCATATTGGAAATATGGAGTTGTTTTCTTGCTTAATTATAATGTGATTGTGTTGCCTATATAACAATTTGTAAATTCGGAGGCAAAAATTAAGGCAAATACATGTATTAAATACGTATGCAATCAATAAGGGGTCTCATGATATGCATTTTTGATTTGAAAGTGCACATCATATAGTCTATATGGTATAGAGGTATTTACAAATTTTCGTAAAAAACGCACATCTAGAGACCCCGAATTGATAAATATTATTTTAAGAGTCAACTTTGAGGCAAGAATAAAGGTTCATTCCCGTGTTCGATTTATCGGCGTCCAGTTGGAGGCTGACTGTGTGTGTCTTGACCCATCTACCACAGCGAAAGATTCCAACTCAAAAAAAATTCGAAAAGAAGAAATAATTTAATAAAAAAGAGCTGTATTCGTCTTAACTATACACGAATAAATTAGTTACAATATACACGTTGTTCGGAAATTGTTCGGAAAACCGTATTAGTATACCGGGCTTCCTAATGTGCATGTTGCGGTCCGGAAAAAAAGAAATCAGAATTGACGCACGGTACGTGCGGCACGGACTATAGCTCGTATTCTGAATGTGGAAAGACAGGGAATAAGATTACGAGGCACGGTCTGTAACTACATATGTCGTAATTGTTAACAGTAAATTGAATGTGCTCTTATTTTTGTTGACTAGGCCAAAAGATTTGTACGAGTGCAAGAATTACAACAAACTTTTTTTTTTTGAAAGTTTGTCGATAATAACTTGATTTGAGTTGAAGCAATTATCTGAAAAATGTGCAATTGATTGAGTACCCAATCAATTTGAGAAAACAAAACATTCAAACGGTTTTCATATTGGCACTAATATGTCAAAAAGTACGACCCCCTACACTGCAATAACACAAATTAAACCCGTAGTGGTCCCGCGTTGCATAATTATACACACGGATTTTTTCAATACAATCAGGGGTCTTTAGATGTGCATTTTCGATTTCGGAAAAACGTGCACATCCAGAGGTAGTTACAAATTTTCGTTAAAAAACGCACACCTAGAGAGACATGTTCATCTGGAGATCGCACATATAAAGACTCCTGACTGTAAATTACAGTATTATACATCAGAAACCAGACGAGGTAAATGTTTTTTCTATTAGAAACTTTAAGTCTGGTGAGTTTTTTTCTAGTTTAAACTTTTGAAAAAACATGTCAGAATAAAATGAATTTAAACGTTGGTAATTATTTTTTTTTCCGGTTTCTTGGGTTCAATCAAGTACCCTTGATTACTGAAATAAAATTGGATTTTTAAGTTATTCTTTTTTTTAACTGTTATTTGATTTCAGCCAAAAAATACAAAAATACAGGTATAATTTTGTTTAACCGGGCCGGACAAACGTCCGGGGTCGTGCTTGGGGGTTAACGAAAAACAAAATTAAAATTAAAGGACGCGAGAATTGTGACTGCTGCGATTTTTTGCAGACCCCCGATTAAAAATAGCCACAGTTTATGTTTGTGTTTCTTCTAGTAATTGAAAAAAAAAAAGCTAATTGCCCACGAAAGTCGCTCCACCAGTTCAATATAAGATTCCGGCCAGAGTAAAATATTTCATTAAATACATTTTGATTATTTGAATACATATTTTGGACAAAAAAAATATGAGTTTTTCACGAGCAGAAAGAGTAACAATACTTGGAACCCAAATGGGGCAGGTCGAACAAGAGGCGAGTCGCAACGAGAATCAAGGACGAGGTTCGGGCGGGTTAACTCAGCGAGCCCAAGTAGGACCGGGCGGGTTAACTCAGCGAGTCAACGCCGGGTCGGGCCAGGTTGCCGGCCCGTCAAGAGTGGGACGGCCAAATCTGATACCAAGACCGATTGTACGAAATACGACAACAAGACCGTCCGTTCCTGCTTCAGGGGGCCAGACTTTGCAGTCCACCTCTACAAGCATGGAACGGACAATGCAAAAACGTATCCAAGGTAAGCTATTATTATTATTCATATATGAATCATATTGCAGTTTTGAAAGTCATAAACAGTCCTTAACCATTTATCGGACGTTTTCGGTTCTCGAAAATAGCGTCCGATAAATGAGCATCGTAACAAAAGAAGTCATTTTTTATTAGAATGACCCCAAATTATCTTCGCCCCTATATTGACACTCTCGTATGAGTTAGAAAAAAAAAATAAGAAATAGACAGGTCAAATTTTCAAAAAAAACTGTTTTGGCCAAAATTTTCGCCTCGAAAAGTTAGCTTTTAATATTTTTGGGAAATCAAGGCCAAGTTCAACGGGTCACGTGATAAATTAGGATAAAGGCATGGTTTTTGACCAAACGAAAAACACGATATCTAGGGGTTAAATGATTTTTTTCAACTTTTTATGCGTTTTTTGAGGTAATCATAAGAAAATCTAAAATTCGCATAGAAATTGTCACCGTACGCCCTCCAGAACTCCTATGGGAGAATTCGAAAATTTGACCTGTCCATTTTTTATTTTTTTTTCTTCTTATAGAGCCTAAATTTGTCACGATATGTTAATTTTTTCTGGATTAGGGGCAGAAATGGGCCACTTCCGTCATCATAACTTGTCGGGCCAAAATCTGGCAAAATATGGCCGCTAGGGCTGTATTTGGCACGTTAAAAATATCAGAAAAATTAACACGATTCCATTTTAGAATTGGAGGCGAAAGTAAAAGATTTGCAAACGCGGTCAGTTTCCGCACAATCTGACGATGCGCCCGGAACGCCTGAAACAACTGTCTCCTGTCCAATTTGTTTTGGCAATCCGAGCAGTCGCCGAAAGATGGTCGTAACCAACTGTGGCCACGTTTTTTGCCGGCCGTGTGTCGATAGACTCGTGGCCAGTCATTGGCCCCTCCCTTCGCCTCGCCGTGTTCGTTTTTGCCCAACATGCCGTGCTCCAATCACTCGAGTAGGAAACCTTTACCTGTAAAAAGTTCTAGAACATTCTCACAAGCAACCACATTCACACCTCTCGATTTAAAATCTTCCACATGTTTCTGTTTTATCACCAATATATGTGTCACCAACTGTACACATTTCCCTATTGTTTACACCAACTACCGTCACTTAATAAATCTCAAACCTTAGCGATTCAATTCCAGATTGTTAAATCTCTTGGATAGTGTGTTTAAACTGAGCATGTAAAGGCAAAAATAATTCCGAAAAAACGTCTATTTTGTAAGTCTCTAACAATCCCTAAAACTTTAGGCCCTAAGTATTAAAAAATGATTAATATCAAAAAAAATGTACTTTTATCAAATGATAATTATCCTTTTTGTGGACATCGACTTTTTCATAAAAATCATACTTTACGGTATTTAGTATTTTGTTGTTTACAGAGACGTTTTTTAAGGCCCTAATCTCGAGGCCCTAAAACGGCCCACTACTCGAGAAAAACCATTTTTAATTTTTTTGGAAATAAACCGGAAATTGAACCGGCTGCCATTTCCGGTGAAGGTCTCATTTGGTCACGAGACCTTGCTATTAAGTTGGAGTGGTCCTTCAGGATTATTTTGGGCCATTGGGCGACACCATAGGGTGTATGGTCTGGGCCAGGGCTCGGCATAATCAGTTGACTTGCTTGGCTTGGCTTGGCTTAGCTTAAGTTGGAATTTTTTCTCAACTGGCTTGGCTTGGATTGGCTTAATTTGATTTTTTCTTTCAACTGGCTTGGCTTGGCTTAAGTTCGATTTTAATTTTAACTGGCTTGGCTTGGCTTGTTATAAGCCGGCTTAAGTGGCTTAAGGTTGGCTTAATTTTTTTGCCAGTGGAAATTTCATTTTTTCAGTCAACTATTATTTGAGTTCTGTTCAACAGAATCTGTTGGTCTTATTAATTTATTTTTTATTTTTGAGAATGAAGCTGATTTCTTTGCGCATCAAAGTGTGAAGCTTTTTTTGATTTAAATATCTAGAACCGAAGATATTCTTAAAAAGGAAAAAAGGGACAAATCATGGCTTCTGATGAACTTGAAATTTAAATGAAATTTAATGAAAAAATCAAGATATCAAAAAAGAGCTGCAGACGCCAAGAAAAAAAACATCGATTTTCCCTAGAAACTCTAATTTTTTGTTTAACCTTCAAACACACATGGCGGAAAAAAACGTAAAATAAAATAAAAATTACGAAAATTAATGCTTAGTCACATGACATTTCCGTTCCCGCCTTTGATCATTTAATTTGACCAAATTCATCAGTGTACAATTCGTGTCACCAACACAAAGTGTACACTGTTGTCAAATAAACCTTTGAGATGCCGCGAAATTATTTACGGTTTAAAACGGCGCGAAAAAAAAGGTGTACACTTTGACAGTTTCCTATAAAATGCGTTTTNTTTAATTTTTTTGGAAATAAACCGGAAATTGAACCGGCTGCCATTTCCGGTGAAGGTCTCATTTGGTCACGAGACCTTGCTATTAAGTTGGAGTGGTCCTTCAGGATCATTTTGGGCCATTGGGCGACACCATAGGGTGTATGGTCTGGGCTGTACCCGTTGGACAGTGCAAAGACACCGAAATTAGGGCCTTAAAAAAACACGTCAGATATCATGCAATTTCTATAAAAAATGAAATTGTAAATAAATATTATACTCAGGGTGCGTAGTTATATTGCGAACTTGGTCCTCGAAAAGTCGCAAGATAAACGTTTTTCGCAAAATAACGAATTTTAGACGAATTGTGATATTTAACCACTCTTTATTTTGGTTTATTACTATTTTTAAAGGTTTACTATAATTAGTTCACTTCGACTCAAGTCGAATTTAGGAGGTTTAACAGCCTGGTCGAACCCACGTGTTCGAATAAATGAAAGAATGTTATACAAAAAAATCAGTTCAAGATTTATTCAGAGAAAAATAGTAACTTAATTTAAATCAGAATATTTTTCGCAGTGCGTGGGCGGAAGACGCGAAATTTTTTTAGGAAAAATCGCAAGATATGCGTACGAGCGCCAATTTCCGCAAAATAACTGCGCACCTGTGTATTTAGAACTTTTTTATTTACCTTTAAAAATTTTACAAAGGTACTACACTGACGGGTTAGGTTAAAACCCGTCACTGTATTTATACGTATTTTAAACATGAGGGTCGTCCATATGAAGTTTTTCAGCAGTAGATTAAGGACGGGTCACTACCTTTGTTTACAAAATTGACTTCACGGGAAAACGCTACAAAAGCTAGTTCACGCCATTAATATCATCAATTTTTGTTACAAGCTTATGTAGAAATGTTTGAAGTATCGCATGAAAAATTTTTCGACACCATAACCACCCACGTAGCGCCACCACGTGGGCGCGAAGTTGAAGAAAATTCATATTTCCGACTCTATCTCCTCTCACAGTTTTCACGCGACTGATTTCGTTTTTTTGCCAAAATGCTTTAAATATCATGGCCAACAATTAAACGGCTCGTTTTTTTTTAAGGGTAGTACGGTCAATTTGTTTACAAATGAACATCATTTTTTTATTTGACCGTGTTGTATGCGTATAATTCACTTCAAGTTAACCTTAAATGTATCATGAATGACTTCAAGTACAAAAACTTTATTTCCGCCAAAAAATTCTAGAAATTTTGACCATTTCAAATTTTGAAAATATTAGGTGAAATACGAAATCGTTCACATTAGTGGTCCTTGCTAAAATTTGTTTGCGTATTTCGTTCCAGTTTATTTTACTTTTATAATCACTAGAAGTCTTCCAAGTAAATACATAATTAATTTGATGAAAAACTAAGACCGCATTATTTGCTAAAAACACCATATATTATCATNCCACGTGTTCGAATAAATGCAAGAATATTATACAAAAAAATCAGTTCAAGATTTATTCAGAGAAAAATAGTTTAGTTAACTTAATTTGAATCGGAATATTTTTCGCAACTGCTCAGTGCGTGGGCGGAAGACGCGAAAAAATGTATAGGAAAAATCACAAGATAAGCGTACGAGCGCCAATTTCCGCAAAATATTATTTATTTACCTTTAAAACTTTTACAATGGTGCTACACTGTATTTATACGTATTTTAAAGATGAGGGTCGTCCATAGGAAGTTTTTCAGCAGTAGATTAAACTGTATATAGGTTAGTATGTCTGCTTAAATGCATTTGATTTCGACACTTTTTGAAAATGGAAAGAAAACTTGCGGGCACCCTAGTTATAACTTGTAAGGTATTGAGGAAAAAAGACCGTATAGCAGCTTTTTTAAACCATCTTAGATTTGGGAAACACTTTCAGTTAAATAATACTAGTGTGGGTCGTCAATGACGATTCGTCATTCTGTCACCGTGCTCGAAGCGGGTCGTACAATAGATAAAATGACGATGTCATTTAAACGTACAAACGAAATTTGCTCGGTGACAATTTTTCCCTCACGCCAGTAGTTCAGTCTCGAGAAACCGGTATTTTAAATTTTAACATGGAAGTAATCAAGTGGCTTATATGTCAAGTGTACCTCGCTGAAAGTGTTTCACAAAGCCAAGACGGCTTAAAATGCTGCCTATGACATAGGCCCTAGGTCATAGATGGCTTTATAAGATCTTTAATCTAAAGTTAAAACCAACCCCCTGCATTATTTTTAATTCAGATCGAAATTAGGGAACCTAGATTTCAAGCAAGTGATCGGGTCCTAAAACGTTATTTTAAAGTCCTGCAAAACATAGGAGACAAGTCTGGGTTATGGTACGTATCGTGTAACCAATGTGAAATACATATGTGGTATGTAAAATACCATAACCCCTTGAGCCTTTATTTCGTTTGAGCGATTTTTATTCGAGAATGAGCGAAATATCAAAAACCACAGAAACAATATATAAGAGTGACTAAATCACAATCGGCGACCACGACGACCACCCTTTCTTCGTGTAGAGTCTGATGGGCAAGGAGTGCAATCCTCAATACGTCCAATCTTCATACCAGCACGAGCAAGGGCACGGAGCGCTTGTTGCGCACCTAAAAATTCGTAAAATGTGTTCGGTTTCCGTATTTATGGGGTCTTAAATCTTGCATATTCAAACGCGACGGAATTACGGACGTGAAAAAACAGTAATTGTAAAAAAATAGTTGAGGAAATATGTAAGCAAGCCCGTCTACTAATCTAGTAAAAACGTTACAAAATAGCGGTGGCCTTACGACAATATTTCTGATTTTACTGGAGACTTCTATCCAGCTACAGAGGGGTCTCAAATTAAGGGGCGGCATACCGCATGTGCGGTTTTAGACCAACGTCCACTTTTCTGTCTTAATCACAACTTTTTTCGAAGAAATGCGTACCTGAATTTGAATCTTTGATAAAAAGTGTCCCATAATTCGAATTATGTCCCTTAATATAAGACTCCTGTATAGCAAAATCGGTTTGAAGATACAATCAATTCTATGTTACATTGGGCCAAAACGACCTCACATACCTGGTCCCGGTGATTTCGTTCGGGTACCACCCATAGCTCGCAATTTAATATGGAGGGCAGTGATGCCGAGCTCTTTAGCGCGAACGGCAACATCTTGCGATGCCAACATAGCGGCATATGGCGATGACTCATCACGATCGGCTTTTACTTTCATACCGCCGGTGACACGGACAATGGTTTCCTTGCCGGACAAGTCAGTGATGTGAATGAAGGTATCGTTGAAGGAAGCGTAAATGTGAGCAACGCCGAAAACATCGGTACCGTCGGCGACCTTGGGTCCGAGGGTAACGACCTCTTCAACCTTCTCAGTCTTTCCCTTTCGTGGAGCCATTTTATTTTATCACGTCCGAATCTGAAAAAAAAACTATATTTAGTTGGACTGTCTTGTAAATATGAACTGAATGGACAAGACAAAGTAAAGATATCTTTTTACATTTAACCCCAAAATTGAATCGACCATGAATGAACATAGGGGGTCGGGGTTTTTGCTAGTCAATTAGAAATATTTAAGGGCAACTTTTCTGCCTTCGGGAATCGGCGAAGCAGTTGCCTTGAAGTATTTCTGATTGACTACCAAAAACCCCTACCCCATATGTTCATTCATAGTCGATTCAATTTTGGGGTTAAATATAAAAAGGTATCTTGTACTAAAGTGAGTTCCGGTACGTGTTCTCGATGCATATCACATTGGTGGATTTTTTTTATAAGATTAGATCGATTTGTCTTTTGATTTTTCGACCATTAAAATTCCGGCATTAACGAGAAATCAAAACAGAAATCCATGTCATCTAAAAAATCCACCAATGCGTTCAAATTATTTTCAAAAACGAGTTTGGAAAAGCAAACGTCTATTGGTACTGTTGCTTTTTATGAAGTTGCAGGCAAAAATACATTTAATACTTTTAGAAAAACATATATTGTATATAGTTAATAGAAGAACATGAGGTGACATATAAAAGCTTCTAAATTGAGCGTGGGACATTCAGGCAAGAAAGTCGTACTGGAGTTCCAGTAACCGCGAGAGTTAAAAAAAATAGGTGCTCGATAACAACTTGTGGGTCTTTCAAACTGAATGTAATTCGTGGCTCGACTATAATGGTCTAATAAAGGCTAGATTTGTCCTTAGTAAGGTCAAAAAAATATAAAAAAGTGTGTAAAAGACTATGAATTGAACTAGGGAATGGTCGCCGAAAACAGTCAGAAACAGTTGGGCACAGCGTTTTGTTTTCTCGATTTTTACTCGATATCGTCATGATCGTCGTCCCAATGGCCCTTGCGCTGAGATGGCGCTTTTGGACCACCAGCCGTTTTGGCCATGATGATTTGATTTACCCGCAGGATAGTGATCGCCGTCGAGCATGCTAAAAACGAATTCATGAAGTAACTAATGCCTCGAAGAATTTGTGACAGACTTATAACATATACTTATCGAGTTCAGCTGCCGGGTGGAATAAAACAAGTAGGTTAACAGACAATGATGGAAATTTATATAAATTTTTGGGTATACTTACCCACAAATTCATATGAATTTCCATCACAGTCTGTCAACCTACAGGTTTTATTACGCCCGACAGCTGAGCTTAATACATTATGCGCTATAAATATGAAGTAGGGTATTAAAATACTACCATTTATGGGAGTTTTGGCGACCATAAAATTGGTCGCTAAGTGGTTTCTCCACCAAAATAAAAGTTTTTTGGCGATCAAAAATGGCTGCCAAAATATTCCGTATACCCCATGTCTTTTCAAAAATCCCACAATTTGATAGATTTTAACCCCTATTGTCCATGTCTGAGGTAGTACTCGAGCTAAACTTACCTAATCGAACTTGCCAGTCTTTGACTAGAATGTGATCGAGTACACCAGCCTCAGCGGCATCCATTAGCTCACCAGTGTCAACATTCATACCAATCGTTTCACCTGAAAACAAGCGTATTATCGACGTCTAACATAACACGGATAAACACACTTCAAAACTCGAAATGCAGAGTCTCACGTCAAATAAAGCCTTACAGTAGCTTTTAGCGTCTCGTTAGTCAACCAACACCACACGATAATAAAATTCACGCGCGAACATTGTTCTGCTAAAGTTTGAACATAATAGTTTTGTTCAAAATTATATGAAAATTCTGCTGTCTGTGTTGGACAAGGTATGATCTTAACTTTTTGCAACGGTTAGGAAAAATTTTGGCATTTCAGAGCACTCAANGGTTTGAGAATTTCTAAATAGCATATTCGTGATCGCAATTGAAAATCTGATCTAATGAGTACTATTACGGCCCATTTCAAGCAAGTTGTAATTTGACACCCTAGAGGGGTCATATGACAAAACTGACATCACGAGCAAAATCAGCGACCTCAAATTACTTAATGGGCTGATTTTCAAATTATTCCAGCGGTTCAATTTCGAGAAACCGACATTTTAAGTTTTTACCGGTGATTTGCCGGCGCCCAACAGCCTAATTCAAAAAAGTGCTCCGCTAGCGGCATGTGCCACTTTATCAGCACTATATTAAAAGTCAAATGAAAGAAATCGGTCCAGTTTAGCTCGCTGGAAGTGTTTCACAAATCCGAGAAGGCTTAAAAAAAAAGCTGCCTATAATAAACTGGACATTGAAACGACTACCTTTTACTTTGGGGTTTATTTGGATCACATGATCCTGTTTTGTTGAGATGGCCCTTTTGGACAGTGCGTCGACCCCTCACTTAAGGACGTAACGTCACTATTGAAATAAAGCGAGCTAAGGTTGTTTTTCTGTCTGTAAACGAATGACGATATATACCACAATTATGTTATGAAGTATCGCCAACTTACCTCGTAACATAATTGCGGTATATACAAATTCGTCAAAAAATCTCAAATATGGTTTGTATGGCGATTGATAGGCATCAAATACAAAATGAACATATTCATCAGCGGTGATTAATAATAAAATCTGTCGGGGTTAAAATGCGAACAAATTCTCGTTAATAATGCGGAAACGCCTTTTTCTATTTTTTTTTACCGCTCGGGTCGGCTGCTTTGAGCTTTTTGAAGGCGGAATCGAACGTATCGACCGCTTTGCGCATTTCCGCATTGCTATAAAGTTCGGCGACGTGTTTCAAACTCTCGAGCATTTTCGAGACTTCTTTTTTAGATGTTGGTGCCGATGGCGAAGATTCAGGCAGGTGAAATACGCCGTTCTCTATGCCATACTGGAATGCCTTAGACATATCACCACAATATCCTGCAAAAACATAAGTGTTTCTTTAAATGCGTATCAATACCTATACAGGATGAAATTTCAGATGTCGATTTTACTGAAAAAATTTGAAAATCAATGTGGACGACTATTCATCAGAACATAACAAATGTTCGGTGCTTACCGATTTTGTCTCTGAACC
>SCLG01000121.1:419813-439557 GCA_004367875.1 Oikopleura albicans
AGTGTAAAGCCGTCAAATATATACCAGTTTTATAGGTCGTAAATGCTCCACGGGTACGCGTTTGGTAATAGTTACACTTGTAAATACAAACTGAAAAATGTAATAAAACGTTACCTTCCATTGCCGAGTGGGCGGCCAATAACTTTGAGATGGTCTTTGATGGATCTTGTCCGCAGTTTTCGGCCAACTGTCGGGGTATCGACTCGTATGCCTTTGCTAGTAAGTTGATTCCGTATTGTTCCATGCCGGGACACTTAATAATTCATGTTAGAAACAGGAATAGGGAAATAATTTATGTCACAAAAAGTCATTGGGACACTTGTTATTTTCTGAAAAGTCTAAAGCCAAATTATCACTGGGCTTGGAGACTAAGAAATTGATAAAGTTACTGGTACAGTTTTATGAATATGCCAGAATGAGAATTATTTATCAGATTTTTTAGGAACACTCAGTTGAAAACATCTGATTCAAATATGACAAATAATTCTTATTTTAGGATACTCATAAAACTGTACCAGTAACTTTATCAGTTTCTTAGTCTCCAAGCCCAGTGATAATTTGGCTTTAGACTTTTCAGAAAATAACAAGTGTTTACACTTGTAAAATCTACAGTGACGGGTTTTTTCGTGAATGCAAAAAAAAACCGTCAATGTCGATTTACACCGTAAATCTGATGAAAATCTACAAACAAGGCGTATTTTTTATAACAGTTACTTTATCAGTAAGGCTCAACGCCAGTGATAATTTGGCTTTAGTTTTTTCAGAAAATAACAACAATTGTCCCTTCATCCGTACAGATAAGTGGCGCTATGTTTCTAAATTGAACAAAAAAGAGCTATAATCGAACCTGTTCAGCTTTCTCGGCCAGTCGTTTGCTTAGTTCCACTTCTACAGCACCTGCGCCTGGCACAAGTCGTTTGTCTTTTGTCAAGAGTTTAAAATTATTAACAGCATCGTCGACGGCACGCTCCATATCATCGAGTACATTATTGGTTCCGCTGCGTAGAACAATGGTCGATAGGCGGGATGTGGCCCTGGCGGCTTTTTTAAGGTGGTTCAAATTTGTGGGCACTTTTTCTATATTAAAAGTTAACCAAAAATATGAAAAGATTTTGCAACGTAATTCTAAATATATTCTGTACTTGTAACGGAGCACTTTTTTCGGCCCACATACGCCAGCAATTACCGGTAAATACAGAAAACGCGGGTTTTTCGCGAACCAACCGGTCAATTTGTGGGCGTACAAAGACCTAATCGTAAAAGGTGCTCCGTTAAAAACAAATAATGCAGTTCTAGCTTCACTAAAGTGCAAATGCAAAAAAAGAAAATCATACTTTTTCGCAACTGTTTCATTTAGAAAAAATTCCATTGATACACCTTAAAAAAGCCGTCCCTTTGGAAAGACACGATTCGGGTGTCGCCGATTTCCTCTACCTTTACATTATCACAGAAGCCGAGTTCGTCTGGGGTTGGGGCGGCGAGGCGAGGCAAAACGGTAGCCCCAATTGACTTGGCCAAACGCCGCATGTCCCATTTGCTGGTGAGGCGAATCGTCATGAGGCCCATTTGGTTAGCATAATCCAAACCAAGATCCGAGATTTTACCGCCGCAAACGACTACCTGCGCGCCCGAGCTCTTGATAGACTTAATCGCATTCTCGAGCATGCTCTCTTCGGATTTGGTAAAGCTTTTGAGCTCGTCGGCGGACTTGAGCAGAACGGTACCCTTTGTTTCCGTTTGCAGGTTGTCAAGCGGACAGTTAAACATCTGAAAAAAAAATCAGTTTATTTTCAGCTAGTTCAAGTCACTATTCTTCGACTGGTTCATCCTTATTCATAAGCTTATTTGGTTCTTTTTGATTTAGTACGATAGAAAATTCGAAAGTAAGTAACGGAATTACGAGATAAATGAATTTTTTAGCAACCTAAATTAACAGGTTGAGAGTTTTGGTAACGAACGACAACAAACCCGAGTTGAAACTAGAAATTACCGGTCAAAGTACACAAATTTCGGTTTCTAGAGTACTCTCAATATTTTTTTTCTTTTTCAGGGCACGTGAACCATTTTTGATGTCCTTCTAGGCAATTTTTACCTTAGCCTGGAAGCTCTCGTCAAACCCACTTTTTGTACTTTTACCGGTAATTTCCTGTTTAAACTCGGACTTCTTGTTCTGCATTACCAAAAGTCACAACTGTTATTTGGCTTCTATATTCAGCTATCTCGTAATTCCGTAACTTAATTTTGAATTTTATACCGTACTAAAAGAAAAACGACCTTTTATTCTTGTCAGAAATTATTAAGGTCTGCCCTTTTAATAATGACGACTTTTTTTAGTAGGGCCAAAAAATGTTCTGAACATTCCATGAGTGTTTAAGAATACTACACACTCCACAGACGTATGATGGCTTAAAATGACCCTGAAAATTTTAGAGTCATGAGACTATGCCGAGGGCATGTCTCACACCTTCAGGGTCATTTTAAGCCATCATACGTGTCTGTGGAGTGTATAATATTCTCAAACACTCATGGAATGTTCAGAGCATTTTTTGGCCCTACTAAAAAAAGTCGTCAATAGAGAAGTTTATTTAGCTTACCGCAATTTTGGCATTCTGCACGTTTTTGACTTCAGAGTCCACATATCGCTTAAAGACCATACCAGGAATGATGCGGCTTTGCTCCAGAGTTGAACCGAGAATCTTACACACACGAATGTCATCAACATTGAACCGAATAGCATCTAAAACATTGTCATTGGAACAAATCATAAAATAAGTCGAAAAAAAAATTAATAATTACAATTATAACGACTTCCTTAGACGCGCTTTTGCGCAAAAATAGACAATATCGTACCTTTAGGGAGCGTCGAAACACAAGCGGTAGCAACCATTTTTGATAGAAACTCTTCACAGCCGTACTGTTTTGACATAAGTGATGCTTTAATGGCGTAGGCAACTGCCTCAACGTCACGCAACTTATCCAACGATACCGAATGCACAACGAGCGCATCCAGCTGTGTGCGGGCGTGTTCAAGGGCAGCCGTTAACCCCGAGCAGAGTTCGGGCACTGAGAGACCCATTCGCAGGAGATACTCAGCCTCACCCAAAATCGCCGAGGTTAAAATCACAACACCGTTTGTTCCGTCGCCTAGATCAAAGTTAAGTATTGGAACTGAAAATTGAGCGTTTTCATTATTTCTACCGGAAAGTAGCGGTAAAACCGATTAAAGTACAAAAATTCCGGTTTTTCGGTCTTCATCCAAAAAAACGTTAAAAGACATGATTTCAAAGATTTTTTTTCCCAAAAAACATGCTTCACAAAAAACTTGACTTGACCTTATAACCAGACCCCCTGTACACCGAACTGTGCCCCTAAAAACGTACCTGCTTCCTCTTCTTGTTGGTGAGCGGCCATGACGACCATTTTAGCAGCAGGGTGTTTAATATCAAGTTCACGAATCATAGTCGCCGCATCCGAAGTCAGAAAGATCTTCTCGATGTGATTTTGAACGATCTTATTCATACCGTATGGCCCATACGCCGTTTTGACCGTGTCGCCTAGCTCTTTAATGGTCGAAATCGAATCATAGACGACTTCGTCTTTGCCGTCCATAAATCGGGTGCCCTTTTTCATCATGGACTGTATCCCGCCGCGCGGTACGTGAAACGCCATATTACACCTCCTTTATCTACAAAGGACAATACAAAATTAGAATTAATTTAGCACCAATTTTGTTAATCATAGACAGAAGGGTTGGGCCACCGACTAAATTGGTGTCATGTATTTTTGGTCGAAATTATAAGAGGTCGAAAGGTCAAAATGTATAAGTCAGAATTGGTCGAAAATTTGCGTCGAAGTGACACTTCCATATTGGTCTGGTCCAAAGTGTTAACGGAATAAGTCAGACTTCGACACAAATTTTTGACCAATTCTGACTTATGCATTTTGGCCTTTCGACCAAAAAACATGATACCAATTTAGTCGGTGCCGGGTTGGGATACAATCTGATGTTGGCGTATATAGAAAAGGACGAAATATGAAAATGGTTTCATTTTCCGTAGACATATCTCATTTTGGCCTCTGAACATTTTTCAAAAAATGGCCCAAAACAAATTTTGTTTGCCTAAAATCAAACTCTTTTCATGTGTCGACCCTTTATAATGGCGTAAATTAGGTTACGTGAGCATTTGGGTTATTATTTTGACAAAAAAATGCTCAAGTGGAAACTTTCTCCACTGGAAAGTAACGATATTTTTGTATTAACCAACATTTTTTTGTTTTGCGTTTGGCAAACTTTTTTTTGAAATAATTATCCCCGAACATGTTTTTTATGGGACTCAGTTGAAAAAAATTGATTTTGAGAAAACGTTTTACCCAAAAATAAGTTACATAAAAGACAAGTTAGTACACCACGTGCTCCGTTATGTTTCAATTTTTCCCGTTCTTCCCTTTATCATTCAGTTTTTCCCCAAACATTTTCAGACTTATCCGCCCACACACTATGGCATTATAATTTAGTTACCAATTTTTGAAACTTTGATAACAGAAAAACTGTATCAAAAAGTTATTTTTGCCAAAAAAGGTACACAAAAATTTTACGTAGGAAAATTCCCACGAATGTTTGACAAATTCTCATAGATTTCATAACGCCTACGCACAGCGCCGTTGTTTTAATTTTTCAGTGAATCCTCGATTTTTGAAAATTTAATATCGAAGAATATGAATGGATATTTCTCTGAACAAAAAAATATTTATTGCAAAATTCTAATCAAGGATTCATGTTGGTCAACAAATCAAAATTAGTGCGCAATTGGGGTCTAGAAAATTTGCCACAAAAATCGATTTCCATGGCCACCCTAAAAATGTTTTTATTTTTTTTCAGAAAGTAAAAAAATGTGTTTTTAAAGATAATCTCCAAATAGTGCACTAGTGATAGCATTTTTTTGGTCCTGGACTTTCGACCCTGAGGGATATAATACGCTGAAAAACTTCAAAAAATACGAACAAATTTTTATCTAGCAAATAACCCTAAATTTTGCATAAAAATCAATCCGTTTTGGTCAGTTTTTGACAAATAAAAAATATATTGAAATTCTTCTCTATCGTTCACTGAAAAAATAATATCTGCAGAATCCAGTGTTCGACCCATCATGAAAATTTTACTCTCGTGAATAATTTACGAAACAAAAAAAAATTAAAAATACATAATTTACGCGAAATTGTAGCGAGAAATAGGTGAAAAAAAAATGTTGGAAAAGTTTGTTTTTTGCGTTCATATTGCTGAGCCAATCACCGACGTGCAATTGAGACAAATAGCAAAACCACGTGATCCGATTTTAACTGAACATTAACTGAGATCAACGTGGACTCAGAAGATACCAGAGAAACGTTAAACAAATTGTAATCGGGTTCTTTAGGGGTTACATTTTGATTTAAAGTGTTTTTTTGTTGTCAAAAATTTAATATGCCGAAAAATACGAGATTGTTCCAGCATTTTCCGGTCGAGTAGTTGACAAGAAATTGTTGGTTTGTATTTGTATGATTGGACTATAGTGCGCTAGTGTCGCACATTTTGTGCACTTTGTACTTTTTTTTAACTTCTGCTTACCTACGAGTTGTAAGGTTTACTTTTTATAAAGTAAAAATAGAAGTTTTTAGTATTTGTGGACTTTGTTAAAAACGTTTAAAAACATCATTTCTAGCAGAAAAAAATACTTTCCTATAGTTATTGCAGCATTTTTTTATGAAAAATAAATTAATCCGTAACGCGTTTTTAACTTCAATTTGCGTCAACGTAGGTTGTAAAAAAATGAATGATTGGCTTTTACAGTATGCGGATCAAATTTCGGACCAAATCGGGCTATTTTATTGGATATCCTGACGAATGGTGAAAATTCAGAAAGATTCAACCTACGTTGACGCAAATTGAAGTTAAAAACGCGTTATTTTCACACATTTTTTTATGATTGTTTTTTTAACATGATAATTTTTAATTTGGTCCTGTAAGCCCTCAAAGTTTGAGGCTTTAACTAAGTTAAAGTGAGGTCAGTTTTTTAAAAATTTGACTTACACTCCCGCCTTACAATTGTGTACAATTTGACACACTTTTTTTTTTGAAGAATGGCCGTTATTTTGAGAAATCCGTTAAATAAAAGTTTCATTGAATTATTTTCCTTTCAAAAATTCCAAGTGCAAAATTCTTGATTAAAAGCACAATAACGAATATTTGATAAAAAATGATCAGTTTGGATTCCAAACTTTGCAGGAAAAAATATGCTCTATTCTAAGTCGTGAGTGTAGGTCTATTTACTACTGGTGTGGGTAGCGAGTTTGTCACCGAGCTGAAAGGGACTTGCCGTATATTGAGTTATGGCCCATAACTTATGGGACTCGTTCATATACGACGAGTCCTGTTCAGCTCGATGACAAACTCGTTACCCACACCAGTATTATGAACGAGCGACTTTATCGAGTAATATTTCCGACCCCTGGTTTTTATCCATACTGCACATTTGGTACCGCAGGAGTTTAAAAAGCATGTTGGAAATCGCATTAAAATCAAAGTTGCATAACGGATGTAAACTTATGTTTTTCTTTTACTTTCTGCTTGACTAGTGCTCAATATTTAGGGACAGGGGATGATGCGTGCATTTTTTAGTTAACTCATGCATGTCAAAGAATTTCTTGTTTTTTTTCGCAAAAAAATGTTACGGTTGGAAGGATATTTTTGTGGTGGCCATTTTTTTTGTATCGGACAGCGCCAACGCAAAAACGGTTAAAATCGGCGTGGAGGAAAGTTGCGAGATGCAAAATCAAAAATGCACAACGAGAGAGATACGAGAAAAATTACTACTTTTGGCTGTTTGCCCTAAACTTGTCAACTTTGTACCATCAATGACTTTTCTCCATCAGATATATATTGTTTTTTTCTGTTGAAGAATTGCAGGTGGTAGAAGTTGGCTAAGTGAACTCGACGAGATTCGGAGAAAAATCAATTTGAATTTTAGGAGATTAAAAAAAAGTAGGGGTCATGATTCCGTCATACTACGTTCCCTATATTATATACACATGGAATTAGTATATTTAACTATGATTCATAAAACTGCACGGCTTCATTTGGGGCCACAGTGAATTAGTTTGATAAAGGCATAAATAAATAACAAGCAATAACGATTTGAAATTCGCGAGTTTTGAAATTCACAGTTGTCATTCAACCGACAGCATAGTGACTTTACATGAATAATACCCATTTTACTGAAACATATTTTTGGTACTGGTCAGTTATAAGTAGGGTCCGAACGGGGGTCCGCCGATTTTCTTGAAATTGGGATATGTTTTAGATATAGTGCCCTAGATAAACCACCTGAAATATTTAAGAATTTTTTTTTACGTTAACTCCCAGGAGGAGTCTTACAAACTCCAGNGGTTCTTTAGGGGTTACATTTTGATTTAAAGTGTTTTTTTGTTGTCAAAAATTTAATATGCCGAAAAATACGAGATTGTTCCAGCATTTTCCGGTCGAGTAGTTGACAAGAAATTGTTGGTTTGTATTTGTATGATTGGACTATAGTGCGCTAGTGTCGCACATTTTGTGCACTTTGTACTTTTTTTAACTTCTGCTTACCTACGAGTTGTAAGGTTCACTTTTTATGAAGTAAAAATAAAAGTTCTTAGTATTTGTGGACTTTGTTAAAAACGTTTCAAAACATCATTTCTAGCAGAAAAAAATACTTTCCTATAGTTATTGCAGCATTTTTATATGAAAAATATTTTAATTCGTTTTTTCACACATTTTTTATGATTGTTTTTTTTTTAACATGATAATTTTTAATTTGGTCGTGTAAGCCCTCAAAGTTTGAGGCTTTAACTAAGATAAATGAGCTCAGTTTTTGGCAAATTTGGCTTACGCTTTTTATGAAGAATAGCCGTTATTTTGAGAAATCAGTTAAATAAAAGTTACATAGAATTCTAAAGAAAATTCCTTTCAACATTCCAAACTTGGAAAATTCTTGATTAAAAGCACAACGAATACACCGGGTGCGCAGTTATCGGGCACCCTTTGCTGCTATCGGGCGTTTTTTTCCATATTTTTGGATATATATGACCAAATTTCCCGCTCGTGCTGTTATCGGGCACCCTCGTGGTCTTATTGGGCGTTTTTTTTTGCATATTTTTACCTTATTCCGCTTCCGTCCTGAGCAGTTTTCGGGCGCCCGATTAAGGTTTCTTGTCGCGAAACCAGCCCGATAACTGCGCACCCGGTGTATTTGATAAAAATGACCAGTTTGGATTCCAAACTTTGCAGAAAAAAATGTGCTCTACTCTAAGGCGTGAGTGTAGGTCTATTTACTACTGGTGTGGGTAACGAGTTTGGCACCGAGCTGAAAGGGACTTGCCGTATATTGAGTTATGGAACTCGTCAATATACGACGAGTCCCATTCAGCTCGATGGCAAACTCGATACCCACACCAGTATTATGAACTAGCGACTTTATCGAGTAATGTTTCCGACCCCTGGTTTTTATCCATACTGCACATTTGGTACCGCAGGAGTTTAAAAAGCATGTTGGAAATCGCATTAAAATCAAAGTTGCATAACGGATGTAAACTTATGTTTTTCTTTTACTTTCTGCTTGAGTAGTGCTCAATATTTAGGGACAGGGGATGATGCGTGCATTTTTTAGTTAACTCATGCATGTCAAAGAATTTCTTGTTTTTTTTTCGCAAAAAAAAAATGTTACGGTTGGAAGGATATTTCTGTGGTGGTCAGTTTTTTTTGTTTCGGACAGCGCCAACGCAAAAACGGTTAAAATCGGCGGGGAGGAAAGTTGCGAGATGCAAAAATCAAAAATGCACAACGAGAGAGATATGGGACAAAATCCTACTTTTGGCTGTTTGCGCTAAACTTGTCAACTTTGTACCATCAATGACTTTTCTCCATCAGATATATATTGTTTTTTCTGTTGAAGAATTGCAGGTGGTAGAAGTTGATTAAGTGAATTCGACTAGATTCAGAGAAACGTCAATTTGAGTTTTATGAGATTAAAAAAAAATAAAGTACAGAATAGGGGGTCCGGAATAGCCCAAGTCAGTTTTAAGTCAGTAGAATAGCCCAAGTCAGTTTTTTTTTTCAACTAACCTCGCAGTTATTTATTCAGTCTAATACTTGGTCTTTAAGGTCTTATGGTGAAATAAAAAATAAGGTTTTAGGGAAAAACATTTTAAATTATGTATTTACGAACAAAAGAACGTTCTTCATCACAAAAAAACGTTTTTTTTTCCAGAACTCTCCATAAAAAAATCCTATCACACGAACTTTTCAGAACACGAAAATCAATCACAATCACAAATTTTGAACGGTCCGTTCTGGTCCGTTCTGCGAAAAAACGTTTTTTTTTTTGAAAAACGAGAACAGAACTTTCACATCTCTGGTCCGGACCGGTACGTCTTCAGTCATACTGATTATCCCTTTTTGGTTAACTAGGGTAAATAAACGGTACCGTCTGAATCGGTCTCTCTTAACCTTTTGGGCGAAAGGTTAATCCGCCGATTTTTTTCCTTTTGAGCACTGTCACTGGTCAGAAGTGGAGAAATTTCGGCGGATTACCCTTTCGCCAAAAAAGAAAAAAGCCCCTCTCAGACGCTGCCAAATTACACTTTTAGTCTGATTTCCAGTTAATTTTAATAGCCACCAATGATTTTAAGTCGATTTCTGGTACCGTTTTAGTGATTAAATCAGACGAAAGTCCTATTCCGGGTCAGAAAAGACTTTGACTCAAAATCGAAAGATTTGCCAGAATTGGATTGCTCCAATAATGTGCCATTATGTATATATTCCTCTGATTCATAAAACAGCACGGCTTCATTTGGGCCATGTTTTTGGTACTGTTTAGTTATACTGGTCAGTTAACTAAACCGTACCAAAACATGTTTCAGGAAAATGGGATAAGTAGACCTCCAAACTACTTATCAAACCGTTAAAATCTGTACAGCTGACATCTACCACATAAAATGTTGATCCCCCTAAAATGTTTTGAAGAGTATTTTTTTATTCGTAGACTACAGCAATAATTTATGGCAAGAGTCATTGGACATTTATTGTGTGCAAATATATTTTACATGAGGAATTAACGACGATAATGAGGATTTGTTAAATGTTTCGTTTTCAGTTGCGTTTGCTTTTTACCGTTAAGTAATGGGACGCAATTTGTTTTTTAAGTCCTGTTTGAATTCAACTGCTGCCCGTTTCATCATTAATCGGGGATCATCGGTGACCATATCGCGTATTACTTTTATTTGCAGGCGATTCTGAATAAAATGTAAAAGTTAAAACTACTTTAATAATCCTTGTAGCTAATAAGTTCTTAGTATTACTAATTTGTTACTAATTTAGTAACAACCACCCCTAGGAAATAAATCCAATTAGCGAACCGGCTCAATAACAGTAATCTAAAAGGCCATTATGGGTCATTATGAGTTTAACAAGGACGGTTAGTAATCTACTAGGCATTTATGTCCTTGCTTAATTTAGAATAAGCTTGGCGTGGCCCCAAGTAAACGAGACTAACCTTGAAGTTACAACTAAAATGAACCCTTTATATTAAAATGCTGTCTTTTAGTAACTCTTTTGTAGCTCCGATTGAAGTACAGGGGGTCTGTTTATAAGGTCTAAAGTTGTGAGCGTTATAAGGTCTTAAAATCATGACATTTGATACTTTTTTTCAATTAACTATAAGGTCAAGTCAGTTTTTTAAAGTACATTAAAATGAAGTCAGTTTGTTGGGGCTTGACCTTATAACCAGACCCCTATAGTACAAAGCACAATTTAGAGAATGTTTAGTTGCTGGAAACGTACTACCAATTTCCCCTTTTTAAAATTATCAGTTTTAGACGTTATATTACACCTTAGAACTAAACATTCTCCACATTGTGCTTTGTACTAAAGGGGGTCTGGTTATAAGGTCAAGCCTAAAAAAACTGACTTGATTTTAATGTACTTTAAAAAACTGACTTGACCTTATAAGTTATAAGAATTTGAATTGTACATATTCAATCGGTGATATCGAGTCATACCGACCCGGAAAAATAACTAAGCACAAATTCCCAGAATATGGATATTGTTTATCTGTGGATATGTTTTTGTGTGAATCAAAACATGTTTTAATTCGTGCCCATTATCATAAAATTTTTCCCCGTACCAAATCATCTTTCCCGTTCGAGATCATAGTTAACATCTATTTCGGATATTGATTTCACTCTTTTTTGTTTGCATTAATTAAGTCAGGTATGAAATCGGCTAATTTCACCGTTTCTCGTAAAAGTTATAAATTATAATCTGCGAGCCTCTTGCTTGTCTAATTTGTACTCGTGGCCATCTTTTTTGCTGCCATGAGAAAAAGAAATAAAATGACATATGGCCTAAGTAGATTTTTGGCCAGCTATGAATTGATTATTCCGGTGATTTTTAACACAAGGTGTTTTGTCCGTTGAGGGCACAAATATTTTCGGTTTGAAATCATTCAAGACTTCCTTTTTGGTCATAATTTCCGTTCGACGCCAAACATATTTCCCATTAGCAAGCAAACACATGTTAGATAATAATACACCCATCTACTTTGCATATCAACAAAACGCGATAAGAGTCTGTGTTAGTTTATTCAAATATCATTACTTGAAGCAGATAGGGCGTAGGCGATATCCAAATAACATAATGTTACTTTAACCAGAAACAAGTTTATCCTAATTTAGTAGCTTTTATGGATATGAAAAAACAGTATGACTTATCAGTGATGATAAGTTATCACATTTTTCTTGTATCTAAAACAAGGTATTTCCCACTCTAACTATAAATCATACTATATGAGTCATATTGAATAGTTATTAACCAATTAATCGAATGCCTTTCACATAAGTACTTACATCTTCCGGTCGGGTGAGAATATTAATTGCCTGCTCGTGCGTTACTCGCGTCAAATCCTTTCCGTTGCACTAAAAATTAAAAAGGGGTTAAAATCGTCAGTCACCCGTAAAAAGTTAAGCACCGAATCCATGGGAACGCATGCAAAAAAAAACTAAACAGAAAAAAAAATCACGATTTGGATGAATGGGTTTCTATCTATTTCACTTTTTTTCTGCGGCTCTTCTACTCAGGCAACTTTCAAGGAAATTGCCGACTTGTATTATACAGCACGAAACTTATTGAAATACATCTCAGACGCCTTTGTAAGTGACAAGTTACATCGTCTGGTTTTATAGGGACAGTTGTAGTTGGTATAAATAGAAAGTGATCAGTCATGGAAAAAGTTTTTAGCTAAATTTTAGTCAATGGTTAGACCCGTCTACCCGCAAATTTTCATATTCCAATATTTTCCCCACAACTTTGGGCATTTGGGAGAGATTAGTGACGAATTTGCTAGAACTTCGGCGTATGAGTTAAAGTTCACCTACGAGTTTGGCCATAGACCATGGACCATGGTAGCTGAGTAAATAGAAAACGGTAATTTTTTATTCGGTCTGTTATTACCTGAACAAGTTTGTCGCCTATTTCTAAGCCAGCTTTATCAGCTGCCCCGTGTTTTCGTATTTTTGACACAAATATGCCGCTATCGCCCATATTAAAGGGATTTTGATATTCGTCCTGATCGATGCCACCCCCAATTGCACATCCAAGGACCAACCGCCCATCTATGCTATCTTTGACTAGTTCAATGACCTTAATTTATATAGTAACTAGGCTGTTCAAAGTGGAAACCGGAATATGCGAAAATATCGGTATAACCTGTTCTAGGTACAGTTTAGGGTGATCAGTACGAATATGATATCCGTATTTATTCAAACCAATTTTTGATCAACAACTACCGATTATTAACCAATTAGACCAATGGATATTTGGGTTTAAATCAGAGATGCAGAAGTTCTGTTCTAAATTTCACAACATGTTGCAACAGAAAATAATGCTTGTTCTATTTTGTGATGTTTCTCCAACTTTCGGTGTGATGGCAATATAACGTTCTGTTCATGTGAAAATCGCCCAGAACGGTGTTCTTGCGTTCTTTTGTTCTATTGGCGATCTCAAGTTCTGCAAAAAACAGAAATTTTCCATCTCTGGTTTAAATAGTTACCAAATTTTTTCCTTCGTAAAAAACATTATTCAAAATCTGACACTGAAGTGTATAAAATGAGTTAATATAAAATGAGTTAAATAGGTACTGCACCAGACAAAATTCGAATCGTCCCAAAGCTACTAATGTAAATTTTCTCACTAGGTTCAAGATTTTTTTTATTTAGGTAAACACAAATTTTGCGTTTGATTGTACACCATTAGTAATGGTCCATTATCCACTATTAAGTGTCTTAAGTGCGCAGTTATCTTGTACAAATCTACTATTTTTTTTCCTACGCCTACGCCTTTCCTACGCCTACGCAGTTATTTTAAGATTTCTTTTTCTACCGACGCTCTGGCCAGATATCTTGTGACTTAAAATGACTCGGTGACATTTTTTTCCTCACACCAGTATTATATAAAAGCGCAAGATAAGTGTCGGTGTATTGCGAAACATGTTCGAGGAATTAAGGATGTTAAAAAGTTCTAACAAACTTTGTTCTGGATTTATAACGAAGCCACAAATGTACTTTAAAATTTGAACCCACACTTATTTTCTCTGGTTTCAGTTTTAAAGTCATTTTATATAAATTCTTCTTATATTTCTCGATGAATACTTATTGTAATTGATAGGCACTTTTAAGGTGCGAGTGCCTTATATGATATAAGTTGAATGACTTTGACCAATTTGCACAGTTTCACAGTGCCCATGCTAAGCTTTTCTGCGACCGCAAATAAAGTGTTTAAATCAAAAAAAAAAGTTAAGTTTAAATCAAACCTGGCAAATTTGCTGTGCCGAGTTGCTTGGCGAGCTCATTTTCCGGGACTGTTGTCTTCGCAGCGAACCCGCAGCCGACTTTGTTTTCCGTCTAAATTTCAAAATATTCTCAGTTTTGCTTTTCTTTATCTTTGTTTGGCAAATTTTTTTGTCAATATACAAGTTGATAAAAATGTTTCCTGCACTTTTCTTATTTTTTTTCCTGTCGTCTAGGCTGTAGTAACGTGTTAGTATCAGTTACATAACGCGCGGATTAACGCAATTGGGGTGTTCCCCTGTTTCCTTGGGCGGCAAATCAAACATGACAAATGACTTGTCATTAACTCCCCTTGATCAATGGTAATTTCCATCAAACTTGAATCTTAGGATAAAAATAAGAAAAAAACTATTGTGCAAAAAGTGAGATTTTAAAGTTTTGTTCCCAGGGTCATTGAGTCCCGCGAAGGTCAAGATGACTGATTTTCGCATAAGTGTTATTGAGGAGTTAATGATTTTTCAAATAATATTAAATATTTAATTATTATAGCGAGATAGTAACTCCACTAGTATTTTGAAAACTATATGGACCGGGAAGTCCGATTATTTAGAGCAGAACATTTTTACCCTACTCTGCCTTGGGCATGAAAATTTGGCCTTTTTTTTGAAATTTTATTTATTTTTAAAAGATATGTAATATTGTATTATTACTAATACATATTATGTAGGGTCCTTAAAGGGTCCCGAATTTTAAGATTGTTCACATTCGGCCCAGCTAAACACAATTACATAGAAAAACGTTCAATATTGAAAATTTTATATACACTGCTTAAGGGTTTGTGAGGCCCCTTATCAGGCCACTTTGCCCGCTCGTGCGCTTATCAGGCCACTTTGTTTTGCACATTTTTCAGCTATTCCGCCTACGCCCAGAGGAGTATCAGGCCGCCTCAGGGTTTATGAGGCCGTTTTTGGAAGGCGAAAGTGGCCGCATAACCAATTAAGCAGTGTATTCGGTTTTAGTCTTTTCTCCAAAAGTCTGGAACTAAGAGGACGTCGACGAATTAAGACTCTCGTATAATATAAACACCCCACAAATGTGGTCGTCATTTGCAAATTTATAATGAATTTGCGTTCTTCATTTGTAGATTATGGTCACTGCTGAAAACAACTTGAAAGTAATTTTAAGTGGGTTTTCCTGACAAAAAAAAAGCGATATAAACACAGGGTGCATAATATGCACTGCATATGTATTATCTTTACATCAACTGAAAATTAAAATCATGATTAAAACATCCATCACATACATTCCTCTTGAACATTTAAAAACATTAAAAACGAATATTTTATGCACAGTCTTTAATCGTTTCTAGGATTAATTTTGAAATAAAAAAATAATGCGATTGATTCATTAAAACAAGGCATTTGTTAAATTCAGTGCTGCAAATGATTTGAATTATCTTTCATTAAACTGAGTATAAATTATACTTTATGGAAGTTCTTGCTTTATAAATGTTATAAAGTCCGAAAATTAAATAACAAAATTATTTGAACCTATTTTGCTGATTTACTCGAAAACCGTCTCGATTCCCAAAAAAAGTACTCAGATGTGTATGCCTTAACTCCCAGGGGAACCGTGTGCTTTTAACTGTAGACCGCCTCAACTGCATTTATAGTTAAACATCATATGTATCTTTATCTTGTGTACCTTTATCTTGTTATATTTGAGTCTATTACTTCCGAGTTACGTAATCCCTATTTTCCATTATCTTGCCGTCGCCTATGCAATTTAAACCATACGCCTACACAATGTTCCGTTATGTTGGTACTATGACCCTATTTTCCGTTATCTTAATTCAATTTAGCCCCAAACTTTCTCAAGATAAAGGTACATCTTTTTTGTAATTTACTCCTTGGATTCTAAAAATCACTTTTCTCGCCTCAGTTCTTTTTTTTGAAACTTGGTAAAAAGGTGTATTTTATTTAAAACGCTTATTTTCTCTGTTATATTTTTAAATTTGTTCAATTATGAAAAACCTCTTATCGTTAGGGGCGGTCCTTTTATCACATGATTTTTTGCTTGCGTAAGGAAAAATTGGCTGATTTGGCAAGTGCTCACTTTGCACGCAAAAAATACCGCTCAAAAAATACTGTTTTTGTATATGTGTCTCTGTACAATGAAGAAGAAAAGAAACAACGAAAAAAATATTATTATGTCAGACGAAAATTGATAAATACATTAAAAATAGCGATCCGAGTAGACAATTGCAAGACGTCCCATGGGAAAACGGGCCCTAATAGAAATGGAATTGACTAATAAGTAGCATATTATGTCGCGCCATACACTATGTATGGATGAGGACAGATATCATATATGAAATATGGTTTTTACCGTGGTCATATAAATGTCAATGTTTTTTTCATTCATTCGGCGCCAAATAATACCGATCATTTAATGGGACCGTTGATCGAATTAAAGTATAAAGACTGTCCATAAGTTATGGGCTAGTGCTGGATCAATAGTATTATTATATACATTCCAGCCGGTAAAATTACTGTATATTAGACCCATTTACCCTCATTAGTGCGCTTTTGGGGTACAACGGCATCTGGCAGAAAAAGTTGAAAAGACGGTCTTAACTCTCAAGGGTCTTAAATGGCGTATAATCCGTAGGGGACAATGGTCCAAACGCCTGGGCGGCTATATTAGGCCACAAAAAATCAGTTTCCTTGTATGCTTTATATTCTCCTTCGTAAAATTCGACTAGAGATTCGGAGATTTTCGACAAAGCCCGATTTATAATCATTTTGGTCCATTTAAGGCGTTTGGCCCAAGTTTGGACCATTGTCCCCCTGAGAGTTAAAAGGTTTATATAGTACGTTTTTTTTTCGTGAGATACTTTTTCTGCGAAATGAGCGGTGCCTTGTTTGTGGTTCACAAAAATAGCGTCTTTAAGCCTTCTAATAATATTAGAGCCATGTAACATGGCCCATGTTAAAGCCAAGATAAAAACGCTATAGTAGGGCGTTAAGAATATAAGAAAAAAGAGTTTCTTAAAACTTTCAAGTAAAATGTTTTTGTTTATAAACGCTTAAAACGTTAGACAATAAAACAATCCAAAGGGAAGCAACTTGCTTCAAGCAAGTACCCTAAATTTCTCCAATAACTCAACCAAAAACGTATTTGCAAAATTAAGCTCAGTACTAAGGCTTTATCATAAAGCCTTTATGGTATGAAAGTGTTAAAATTAATTGGGCACAACAATTACAAGGAAATTATCTACAATAAAACTCATTTCAATATGGGATATCACTAAACCAGGATAATCTTTGGCTTCATGCCATTATAAGAAATTAAAACGGGGTTCATTGTTTTCGTTGCAGTAACGTCAAACATTGACATTATTTCATTACGAAAAATCCTTGCTTGAGTGATTATTTGTTAGTTCTTACATAAGCGTTTCGCAAATTACTTCATATTTAAGAGTGGGAACTACCCTTAACGATTTTGAAACTAATTTTTACCGTATTTCTAGAGCAATACGCAAAATGTTAGAAGGCGTTAAATTCGAAGGTTTTTGTGCTCATCTGCAAAAAACTACTCTTTGTGGAATTATATTTTGATATGTAGGTAGTTATAAGTCCGGTATACCGCGGTAAATTGCCGGTTAAACGTTTGTGATAGTGTCATATTTTATTCACTACTTGTACATCTATTTTGCGAACAGTTATCTTGCTAGAATGTAATATTTTTCTAATACTTCTTCATTTCTTCGCCTACGTAGTTAACTTGCATTCAATTATCATACAGAAATATAATAACTCGTCATTTTTACACCTACGCTATACCCAGTTATCTTGCCATTTCAAGATACTTTCGCAAAATAACTGCCAAAGTGGTGCATGTACAATGGTTGTTGCCAATCGTCTGACGCAAAACATGTATGTTTATCTAGCCAATCAGTTAGATTTAGTGTACATTCGAAGCCGTGAGATTTCAATTTATGAAATTCTGGTCGATTTCTAGTCCTTTTACTCTCTACTGTTCAAATATATTCTCTGACATACTCTCTGAAAAAAATCAATTCTTGTCCAAGAACTGAAGTGGATTCTGGAGACTGCTTAGTAACCCTGCATAATTTATCTTTGAATCGTTCGCAATAAAAAAGAGAAAAGTCTATTTAATTTTAATTGTTTAAACACTTTTTGTGGTTTGACAAAAAAANAAAAAAAGATATATTGAAAGCGCAATAAGACAAAAAGGCCGAGCACTCATAAATAGGGGGATTTCTGGTGTTGACATATATCCGCTGACAACGACTTATATTCAGTATTTGTTTTTTGTCGCTTTTGTGAAACTGTATTTAAAAAAAGACACAGAAAAGTAAGCCGGTTTTGTTGCAATGACGTCCAAATCATGTACATGAAAATTTTTCAGTCAATTATTTCGACTTATTTTGGTGATATGAAGTTTTTATCAATTTCTGAGGTATATTTCAATTTCCCTGAATTCATTCTTGAAGATCATTCTAATAGTATACCTTCTAATAGATATGTTAAATACATGCCATACTCCAATTGGGCACGCTTTTTATTTAACATTAAATGGAGTGACAAAATTGGTATTAAGGTTAGGAGTTAAAATTGGTACGGTATTAACGTTGGGAGTTAAAACAGTTCTATTCTAAATTTTGATTCCATATTAATAATAATATTAATAATATGATATTATGGAAGATTTTATGTCTCATAACGTCAATTACTCCCCTAACTATCCCTAGTTATGTTAACAATTACTCCCTAGTTATGTTAACAATTACTCCCCTAACTATCCCTAGTTATGTTAACAAAGTTGGCTTAACACTTTTTGGATTAAAACGCATTGCCATTTACAATTATCTTACCAAATTCTCCACCCAATTATCTAAACAAAATTCAATTATCTTTTGAGCAAAACAGTTGATAAGATAACTGGTTAGATGGTTTATCTTAACAAAGACTGGTTTTCTTAATACTTGTTGGACGGAAACGCATCGCGATTTTCAATTATCTTACCAAACGCGCTACGTAATTATCTTTTCAAATTTCAATTATTTGAACACTTTTGAGCACAGTTTTCCGTGTGACGATAACTGATTAGGGTGTATACTATACGCTGACAGTTACTTATATTTTAAATAGCCTTTGTTTGTTGTCTCTTTTTTAAGTGTTTAAAAAGGACATATAAATAAGCAGCTTTTTCTTGCAGAGACGTCTAAATAATGTATGGTCAACCTATATATAACGAAGAAAACTATTTTTCATTTTTGTTTTTAATTCTCGGTATCTCGGGCAGGCAGACATCTCCCTTTGCACCTGAGCTGTCAGATTTAAAATATTAGTAGTAATAATTCATCAGACTCACTGTAATGCACACTGCCCAACGAATGTGTTTCGATAATTACTGTATTACAGGTGTGCTTAACTCCCTAGGGCTTAACTGTAAAAAACCGTTATATCCAAAATAAGGTTGTTTTTAATTTAACAATTAATAGGTGAAACATTGCAATTTTCAATTTTTGCGCGATCACAGATGTGATAAAAATGATTAGGGAGCGTTAAAATTTTTTCAACTGATTTTCTTTACTAGAAAGGCCAAAAACCAACCGGTTACGAGAAAATAACCAATAAGCACTTGAATTTGAGGTTTTTTGGCTCTGCTGAAATTTTGTTAGCGGGCTTAGAATACTTATTTCTAAATTCCCGTCAATTTGCAGAGACATACCGTATGTCACATACGTGTACTATTTCTATAGGTGCTAATTTACGCCCCCTAAAAATGCTAGAAAATACTATAAATTTTCGATTAAGGGCCTCATTCTAACATGCACTTCGAAAAAAAAAGTGCATTTTAA
>SCLG01000121.1:471634-482881 GCA_004367875.1 Oikopleura albicans
CTCTTACCCATTGTTAAATTGACGTTTTTTCCCGTGGGGTCTCGTCAGCTGCGGTAAGTTGGAATGTTTTAAGGAACTTGATTGAAGAACAAATTGTCCGAATCTCGGGCAGCAGTAAACAAAAGGAAAATGACTATTATAGTCAGAAATAATTCGGCTCCGAAATTGCGACACTCGTGGGCCAATGGTTTTCAATGAAAGTTGTTACATACTCTTAAACCTTATTTTTTCTTCTTGTTTATTTGATAATTTTAATCAAACAGAAATAAAAGGGTTGAAAGAAAGAATATGTTTATCAAACAAGGAATTAAGTTTAATTTTAGCATCGTTATTTTCATTTTTTTTTTTGAAACACGCCGTTCTCGTGCGGAAAAAGGCTTATCTTGCGACTTTTGGAGGAGCAAGTTCGCAAGATAACTGCACACAGTGTGTATTTAACTCCCAGGGGTCACATTGTGCAGATCTGCACAAAACGACCTTTAGCAGCAATTATCTTGCAGAATCGGGCTTGTATGAAAAATCGCTGATAGACGTATCGAACCAATTTTCAAGACAAATATTTTGCGACAAAAAAAAATAAAAAAAATTTTGGAAAATTTTTTTATGAAATCTTCCTGTAGCTTATGGAGAGGTCTGGTAAAATTATTATGGTCACCAATGGATTCCTTATGCTCGAATACCCCCGAATTTATTTCTATCCAATTACTTAAGCTAACTTATTCCGGTTTAAAAAGCCCAATACGAGATTCTGTGCATATATGCACAATGTGACCCTTACATGTTATATGCCCACCCGTGTCCCTTTGGAGTTAATACCCGTTTTTTATTAATCAATTTTATTTATGGATATCAGCCATAACTTATGAGTCATAAGTTATGACAATTAGAGTAAAACAAGAGCTATGATTTTAAAATGCAATCAAGGAAAGATATTTTTAGTAATGTTGTTATATTTTGTACTACATTCCCAGATAAACCCGCAGTGCGCTGGTTGGTGAGATAACTATAGACCAGATAACTGCGCAAGGGGTGTATTGAGAAAGTAGTACATATTTCAACTTACCTCTAGTATAAGACCGTTAAATAATTTTTAAAGTCAACAGTCTCGAAAGAAATTTACTTCGATGTCATTAGTTGTAAAAAACTTTATCGACATGCACAGGTAGGAATGTCCAGTTTGAAGTGAGTTAATTTTCGATTCGCGTTTATCGTCATTATTTTCTAAAAATAAAATTACCCGGGTTATTCGTAATCATAATTTATAATTAAAATAGTATTTTAGAGTCAAACCATAACACATTTTGGCAATCGGAGCGTTCCATGGGCGATTGGGTTTCCAATAAACGCTCCTTTTTCGTCGGCCCCATTGAGGTTGTTCATTGATAAGGGCTTGAACTTCAGCATCAGAACATGTACTCATCAGAACATGTGTAGAATAGGTCTGAAATCAGTAAAAAATGTGTTCTGTCCTTCTATGCAATAAAGTACCAATCAAAATAAAGTAGGAGGTCTTTAATTTATGTTTACAGGTAACATTTAGGGTTTAAAATAGTACTTGCTATGGTATATATGACTGTAGTTTAAAACTCGTTTTTTTTATTTTTGTGTCGCCCGCTGGTGCGCTCAGAAAAGAGAGAGACTGCAGGGGCAATCGGGACCGACCGTCACTCGACTGGTGTGCGGAACTTTTTATCGATTGGTAGGAAACTCGACTGGAAAATCCTACCAGCTCACATTTCGTACCAGTCGATCAAAAGTTCCACCCGAGGCCGCACACCAGTGGAGTGGTACCCGTATTTTTCACTGTAAACAAAATTGTTTTTAGTTTTTTGCACGCAGTTACATTGTATATTACATTGCTAAAAACTCACCGTAAGTGTATTTGGAACCGAAATATGACGTCGAATACTATTATTATTCTTTTTCGTTACAAAATCTTGACTAAACGGAACATGACATGGAAGTTGCGAAGATGGGACATAAATCGTTACGACTTCTGTAGACAAAGTGGAAATAAATTAAAATTTTAAGAACTGGTGTCATTTTTAAAAACTATTCTTATTTCAGAAAACAAAGTAAAGTAAATATTTTGTTCGTAAAGTGAACTTTTAGGCCCGCCTGGCAACACTGGGGTACATAACGACCTCTGAAATTGAACACAGGATGCGCCGTTATGTTTCACAAAATTATTGGTAAAAAGTGAAACATACCGAGCAGTAGGTAGACCGAGCAGGAGTAAGTGAAACATAAGGGTGCAGTGCGTAGGCGAATTGGTCTGCATTTCGTTGAAGAGAAACATAACGGCGCAGGGCGTAGGCGGATTAGCTGGAAAAAATTTCGAAACAAAAAGAGAAACCTTACGGCACGAGCGGGGACAAGTGAAACATAACGGCGCACCCTGTGTATTTGGTTTACTTATTTAACTATTAGGAATATGTCACAGTACATAACTGAAGCCGGGCGGCCCGGAGCTATGTGCAAGGCGACAGACGATTTCCCTCTATAAGTTGTAGTCTATAACTTATAGACTATAACCCGCAAGAGTCATAATATCTAAAATCCGATATGCAATTTTCGTCGCTTATTTTTATACGAAGAGGACCTATAAAGTCTATAAAGTATATGCTATAATGTCGGGCCACCGACCCAATTGAATTTCAACCTTCACTATTCTGGAAGAAACTACTGATATCTTTTGAACGTCCTTGAAGTAACGTATGATGTCCATAGAAACAGCATGGCCTTCTTCAACCGTAATACAATAATTAGCACAAAACTGCTTTGACACAAAACAGTACTGTGCTAACTCCTTTGGGAATTCTGCGCATTTTTTGTCCCATTTGCAATCGTCGGACCGGCCATAGATTAATTTGCGTAAATCACGACATTGCGCGGGTGTTGGATCGCCATAAACTCCGAAGAAAATACCAATACCAAAAACTAATATCATTTTTTGATAAGTTGGATAAACTCACTATAGTATCTATACTTATATGAAGTATATATAGTCGAACGTGCGTCATGAGAACGGTTTCAAATAATAAAACGCGTTACCGCAACTTTTATTTGACGAAGGTGATTTTGAACAGTTTTAGTTTGCAACGGACCGTTACTTCAGGAACTAACTATGTTCACATCAGTAATCATGAATGTCCGTTATTTTTCACATACATTTAAACACTCAACATTGGTGCCATGTTTGAGACTTAGTATTTCTGTCTCATCCTGTACTATAAATTATAATTGTGTCTTCTGACGCCACAATCAATGTTACGCTTAGGATTACCAACGTAAGCGTCATGACTCATGATTGAGATAAAGACCTATTATGATTCTATCATGCGAACATCTATTTTGATAAAAAAAAATCACAAAATTAAAAGAGCATTAAGTAATAATTCAAGAGAGGAAACCTACATCTCAAAAATTAAAAGGTTTTATTTTAAGGGCGGGTCAGTCGATTTGTTTACAAACTGAACCCGAAAACCAGTAGATGCAATTTTTCTCACACATTTAATGTTTTGATTTCACTGTAAGGTGTTAGCTAATGTTATCAAGCATGGCCAAGTTCATAAGACCATCAAAATCTAGAAATTTTGATGTTCCAAAATTGCGATGAAAATTTAAATTCACAGAAAGCGACTGACCCGTCCTTAAGTTTTTATTTTGTTTATTTTTTACACCTCCTAACCCATTATGTTTACACTAGTTATCTTGGCAAACTTGGGTTATTTAACACTATAAAGGACAGTAACCTGCGTCATTAATCTTTAAACTAGGTCCGCCACTGTGCTCACAAAATGTCATTGACTGTTTGCAATTACACAAGTACAACAGAAGGTTCAACAGACGGTACAACTACAAAATGTACCATTTTTACGACACTCGCTCCTTCCACAAGCGCCAAAAGCGCTACAAAAGGTATTTTATGAGTCCAAATACAACTAGTTACAAAATATCCGAAATCTAGTGCTATTTTTAGTACTGTGCGTGTCCCTTAAGTTTTTATCATGGCACATGATTCATTGGTATTTTGCCTTCTCCTTACCCAATTAAGTTCTAATTTTTTTTGTCAGGAATAGTCTGATGTATAATAATAATAATAATAATAATAAAAATAATAAAACATTCAGATGTTGACATGCTTGCAGTAGGTTTTGGCGTGGGAGCGGCGATTATAACGATTTTTGTCATCATATTTAGACATACTTTCTGGGACAAAAAACGGCTAAAACTTAACGTAACCAACTATTTACAGTATTTAGTATTCCACATCACTTTATCATATATTAACTCCCAGGAAGTGTGTGCATATATACACACGACATGTTTTTTCGTCGATTCAAGACATAAGGAACCCCCGTAGGGCAAAACGGATGTGGCTGACTCGCTTAACTTTTCAAGAAACTTACATTGACGGTATACAGTGTGCTTTTAATTTTGAAACTCAAAATTTGATGGTCAATTTACAATTACAAATTAACAATATCCCAGAAAGTGATTCTAGTTATATCTATAATGTATCGTAAAAACGTCATTAATCAGAGGAAAACATTACGCAAGCAACTACAACGAGAGTCAGAAGTAAATATTTACGAAAATGTTGATGGCCTTGCTGGTTCAACTGACCAAGTGCCAAGTAGAATGGATATAAATGAAATATACCAAACGCTTGCATAGTACAATCATGTACAATGATGAAACCGCTTTACCAATTATTATATGTTAAAATAAAAACTTTATAATTGTGTACCACGTGCAATAAAGAACACGAACGTTTTTCAATTTTTACGGGTGCGCAGTTAACCGTCTATTATCGCGTTCTTTGCCTTTAACAGTCCAATTTTTACTTTCAATTTCAGATAAAGTTTGTTGAACGGTTAATTGCGCACCCTGTCTATAAGATCTGATTTGTTTTTCAAATGTCTCTACGAGAGGGAAATCCGACGAAACGGGTTCAAATCTAGTAAAAAAAAATCCATGGGAAGCACCGTTAAAAATAGCGAGCAATAATATGTTTATCAAAAAACGACCATTATTTAGCACTGTCGACTCTTATTTAGCACACGCGACCCTTATTTAGTGCCTCCTCTGTACAGTATAAGCTCAAAATCGAACTTCTGCAGGGCAAAATCTGGAGTATGTATCACCAACTTTCGGCCTGATAGGCTTCCAGACAATTACTAAATATAGTTCATTTCCGTTTGATGGTCTTATAAAAATATCCGCTCTTGGCACCGAATAAAATTGTTATTTGACCAAAATTGACAAGATGAAGGGTAACCACTCGGTAGACGGTATGGTACATATATTTTCGACGGCAGAGAGGTTTAGTTCCATTGATGCGATGTATGTTTATATTGGTGGTACGATTGTGACGGTTTTAGTCGGTTTGATACTTCTTATCAGATCATGTTTTCTGGTTAGGCGATTACAGAAAGAAAAAAATACACTGCGAATAGAGCTAAGGAATGGAATATAAATTATATTTTATAATCAATTGTAATACTAGAACATACCGCAATGTCGGAAATACGGAACGTCGGACTTATAAACCACTTTACTATATTATTGCGCAAGTGAGCATTAACGCGACACATTTTTCAGTTCACGCCTCATGAGACTCATATACGTATTTTGGAGCAATTTTATTTTTTTCGAAAGCGACCCGTAGAAGCACCAATCTTTTTTGTCTGAAACGAGCTGCACCAGGTCACTATAGGTCACTATAGAGTATAGGCGTTATTAGGCGTAAATGATCGTTAATTTAGAGGAACTAATTGTGCTAAATCTATTGTGCTAGAATTAGAGTAAACTTCTGTAATGAAAATATATTCTTTTGATAGTCTAACAAAAGAGGAAGCGAACTCAGCTCGACTGAAATTAGAACGTCTCCGCGGACAACTTGAGGGCATAAACAGCAACATTAAACATCAAGAGACTCCAAATGACGGTTCAATAATATTTAACAGTCCTTACTTTTGATCGTCTTTGATTCCAGCAAAATGTCCATTTTTGAAGCATTTTTGGTAAAAACCTATCAACCGTGGTTTATAACAGCAGAACATACAGCTGGTTGTTAAATAAATAAAATAAACATATTTTTATATAACCGTAAACTTTATGAAAGTATTGAGCTGACAAATTTTCCCTGTTTTTTTTTTACGAAATTTTCAAGTAAATTCAATTATATATTGCGGTCTGTAACATACCGTATCTTGTTATTATGGTGAACCGGTTGAAGTACTAAAGTGAGTTATGATGACGTGTTGGATGGTAAGGTTTCTTCGACATTCCAAACAAGTGAAATGGATTTTATGTATCAGAAATTTGAAAATATGTGATGTTCAACCATTTTGTCATTTACTATCCTGAAACGTAGTACCACGATTATTCTGACACATATATACGCGTATGTATACTAGTATAATAAATACAAAAAAGTCATTTCAATATTTATTTCTCTTTGTCTCGAATCGCCCAAAAAACGTGTGCATAAACTAATCAATTTCAATTTTTTGTGCGAAAAAAGAGTCCCTAAATCATTATAATCAATATTTGGACTGTCGCTGGGTCGGTATCAGCACCCGCAAAAAGGAAACGATATTTTAAGGAGGGGTCAGTAGCATTGTTTCCAAACTTCACTCTCCGTTATAAAATATATTTTACAAAATCCATTTCATTATTACATTACATGTCATTATTTTGGTATCCATCACTCATCAGGACCCCCAAGACGCCGTGAACTTGACACACTTAATTTTCATAACATCCACAGTTTTCATGCAAGTTATTTAAAATTTAAAATGATTTCTAATCAGGAGAATTTGCCATCAAAATGGTGCGCATTTAATGAAATAATAAAAGTGCAACCTTTGGCCAATGGCAACAACGCTCAACAAAAAAATTGATGAGCAATCGATAGGGATCGCTCTTCGTGTACGCTGATTGGCCCGCCACGGCCAAAGAGATTTTTATACTCTATTTCAATTGGCCAACCGCCACATTGAGCACCATTTTCATAGCAAATTCTCCTTAGAAAGAAAAGTGTGAACTGTAGGGTTGGTATAACTGTTAAGTTATACAGTATAACTCTGTCAGACAGTTATAGGGAGGCAAATGACAGATTTATAACATTTACATCCCATTATTTCTCATTATATTCCCATTATTTCTCTGAGTTTTTAGTTTAATAGAAAAAACATATCGATCCTTGGCCCGCTTACATTAACATATCAGCTCAATATATTGGATCTCACGCCGACAAATTCGTTTTGTATAATTAACACTTATGCTAATTTAATGTCTCAGTCTCTGTTAAATCTCAGCAATACGAAGACCCAATCCCTAGAGCAGTCGTACTGTACTGCCAAACCAATCGTGCTCCTTGAAAAACAATACTGAATTGAGCAAAACGCAAACGAGCAAAGATCAATAATTGAATAAGAGAAAATAAAGAATGAAACTACAAGCCTTTCCGACGGTTTTTAATATTGACACTTTACCCAATTTGGTCCTCTTACCAATTCTGTACAAAAATAGAGACTTGGTACTTCGAGAGAATGGGCACGTATTCCATATTAAACAGAAAGGTGTCAAAAATAATCGACCACGGCTGAAATTTATTCGCCAGAAGCCGATTTTGCGAACAAAGAAAGCGGTAAGAACTCTAATTGGAAAGTTTGTCAAAAACCACCGGTTTATAGCCGGTATTCACTGTAATTACCGGTTTTTGACTAATTCTAGGGTAATTCGAGGCCAAGGATTCCTAATCGCATGATGTGACTTGCCCAAAGTTGCAACTTTTCTTGATTGACATATAATAAGTAAATGTAACAATTTTAAGGACGTGACTTACCTATAATTTGCTGCCCAACTTTAGACAATAAAAATAAGTTCAAACATACCCTCGAAAATACTGCGCATCAGATAATTCATTTAACAAAACTATCATCAAAGGGCACCCACAAGGCCGTGAACTTGGCTAAAAACGAAATCGTATCTTATTTCAGAATTTTGGTGATAAATTCCTTGTTTTTGGAAAAGCATTGTTTCAATACATAGCGTCAAACTGTTAAGGCCAAATTTTTCAAAAACGTTCTGAGAAAAGATACAAGCAAAACAAAAAATATGTCACTACAATGCGTCACCTTGATTTATATTTTTATTTGTAAACCACAAACCATTCACGTCCTTAGTTTCAATACAAATTATCTTGTTTTCAGTCGTACGAGTATAATCGTTCACAGGCCAGACAAACGGCTAATGTATTTCACACGTCAAGGCCCAAACTTGTTTTGGGCAAAGATGTCATCATTTGCAACACTCACAAGCTGGCCACCACCACGCGACCAAAATTTTGTATTCCAGATGGCGGCAAAAAGATTCACTTTCACAATAAGTTCATTCAACCAACGCCCAAGTGCAATCCCAAAACTCCTACTTTCTCCGTTGTTGAATCCACCAAAGTACCCGATAACAAACGAGCATGTTTTATTTCGTCTGTAATTCGAAATTTTAAACCAGGTGCATTTTATCATTTGGCCTCCAAGACGACTCTGGGCTCTCAAGTGAAACACAACTTAGTTCTGAGTTCTAAATTTTTTATAAATGTTAATTTTCTCGTTGAAAATCGGGATAAAAAACTATTAGTCAAGCATTCGCGCAAGTTTCGAGCAGCTTTGGTTTGCATTTTGTTTGCATTTTGTTTCAGTTTTGGTTTGCATTTTGTCCTCATAAATTCATTTTGAATTCCTCTTGAATTTTGTCTTGAATTTTGTCTTGAATTTTGTCTTGAATTTTGTCTTGAATTTTGTCTTAAATCTAGTCTTTAAATCTAGTGTCCAATTTAAGTTCAACAGAAAATATTTATATTTATGAACATTTCTAATTTATTTTTCAAAATTTATAATTATTTTTTTAATATTTTATCGGAATTTATTTTCGAACTCAAATAAAGACAGACTGATTTTCCGCACCCCGATTAAATCAGTGCCGAAAGATCGCTATACCTTAAACAAGCCCCGTACTGTACTTCAAAATAACAAATTTGGCTTAAATACTGACTGCAAAATGATTTCTACGAAAGCGGATACGTTCGTGGTGTCAAATCCAATCCTCATTTTATTCGTAGATAATTTAGATCAAGTTAAAAACTTTAAATTTAAAATGGAACAAATCAAAAACATTTTTACGTTCCACCCGGGGCGTCTTCAACGCGTTATCGAGCGGTTTTATTTTCAAAAGCCGAAATTAAGTAACCGGACGAGCTTGAAATTTCGAGAAACATTTCCGCGTAAAAAAGCTCAAAGGGATAATTTTGCTTGTTCGAGTCCATTTAGTCGAAAGCAACGGTATGATTTCAGCATTAATGCTGTAGTGTTGGACGCAGATTTTGATCTTCTACAAGCTACGGGTTAAAAAGGAGGTCTAGAAAAAATTATGTTGTAAGTTACAACTTGTAACCCCTACCTGTATATTCTTATTTCTTATTCTTATTTGTTTTTTCTATCTTATTTTGTGCTTCTGAAGCCTATCTGACAGATAGCATATGTATTTATTTTTTGATATTTCGCTGGTGATCATACATCCTTACTCGGTATCTGACTACGCGAATAAAACTAACGGAACACTTACAGTCCCAGCTCCAAAATTGGTACGATTTGTGGTTCAAAAAAATCGTAACGATTTGGGGTCATGACATCATTTCGTAACTTTTTGGGCGTAACGATTTGGGAGCAGGGACTGTGTTTGATATATTCGTACATCAGACCCTTTTAACTTGTTTATTGGCGAATAAAGTAACGCAACAACTACTACTGTATTATTTTTGCCATGGATATGCAATTTTAACTTTTAATTCCAAAGGAAGCACTTTTCACGGCGACAAATGATCTCTAGCGCGCCAATATGTCTATTTTGAATTCTTATTTTCTCAATTTTGTGATCCAAGAGTCGAACTGCATATTATGCACATTTAAAATGTAACGAAAAATATTAGATTTCCTGTGCAGAAAAAAAAAGAAATTTCCGAAAATTATGGAAGTACCCATCCCGAGAGTACAAAATATAAAAAAAACACGCCGTGAAACGTTGCGTACTACTATAGCCTATAGGTTCTAAATGATAATTTTTCGCTTAAATTTATTTATACTAATTTTGGCAGTGATTTCGTAGACTCTATAAATAATGATTTGGACAGGCGTGGTATTGGTACGTTTGAATTAGGAAATGATATGCTTGTCGGTTAGTATGATTTTTTCTCCACGTTTTCGTTCTTCAAATATAAGAATCGTATTGGTTCCAACTCTGAAATTACATAGGTTACGTATGTATATATTTGTGTACCACCTGCGCAAGTATGTTTCAATTATTAAAAAAAATAAGTGCGCAAGATAATTTGTTGCATAACAAGTGTGCAGGTAAAAAACTGAAGATTGATGAATTACAAAAGGATATAAAAATATACATATAAAATATATAAAAAAATACATGAAAAAATACATAAAAAATACATGAACAAATACATAAAAAATATTTCAAAAAAAAAAAACAAACAAGAACATGCCGAAATATTTTACATATATATATTTTTCACAACAGGATACTCACTTTAATAGAGGTGCTGGAACATAATATGACTTTTGTGGACCAATATTCCAGTATCGTCCAATATTAAAACCATTGACAATTATAAACCCCTTTTCCCAGTCGGGCAGTTGGACAAATGTGTCACGGGGATCCTCTTTAATATTAAATTGGGCTTTCATCAATCCTGGCAGTAGCGGATTTTCGCAATTTCCACTCCACCAATCCTTCTGGCCGAGCATCGCCGCCACATGTGTTTCATTAAAGGACAATGGCCACATTTTCCACTTTTCCAAAATTTTATTGTTAATTTCGATGTGGCCAATTATGCCCTTCTTTTGGTCGTCGAGGCGCCCCTTGTCCCCCGGCGCCGCCCAGTTAACACGTCCTTGATTTTCAACCAGAAAACTTAACGTATGTTTTTCGCTAGATGGCGACAAGAATTCAAGCTGTTCTTTTGATTTTGGCTCAATCAGGCCGACTTGCTTGGCATCAATAAAAACTAGAGCTTTATTTAGGGTTTTAGTTTATCGAATTTTTATTAGGTATAGAATATATACTACTAGGTATAGAGGCTAATAAAAGCTAGTTTTTGTTATTAAAATTTCAAAATTGACACCATTACAGTCCTCGTCCCCGAAACGTCCCAATGTCCCCGAA
>SCLG01000122.1:2229-15431 GCA_004367875.1 Oikopleura albicans
TTTTAAAACTCGTTTTTTCAAAAAAAAAACAAATAGTGTTGATATTGAATGCGGACTTAATCATTACAGTCTTTACTCTCAATACGGACGCTTTTTGAGTTGGGACACCAGGGCCCCTTAGACAGCTGTTTGAAATCTTCAACCTACGCAAAAAATAACACCGCCATCGAATTTTCTCGAAAAGTTGAGGGGGGTCACCAATACCCGTTTTGCCCTACGGGGCCTCCATATGCCTTAAATCGACGAAAAAAGCAAGTTGCGTGTCTATTTACACGCACTTCCCCTGGGAGTTAAATAGCATTTTTCATAAATTAGGTGGTCCATTTTGAACTATCAATTCCCATTTTATTTATTTTTTAAGGGACAATGGGTAGTTACCTACCCAAAATGTACATCCGCGTTAAACAGCTTCACAGATTTTGGCACACTTATGAGCTTCGTGGGATAATTCAATGACCCCATAAATTTCATTTTATGATGTGTTTAACGGTTAAACTTTAACCCCTTCAGAGTAAACTTTTTAGTTTGGTGAATTTGTATGGTCCGATATTTGGAAACCGAATGATCCATGCTGCTGGGTTGAAAGCCGTTCAAGTTTGGACTTTTTACAAATAATAGACCAACAATTTATGGCATGTACACCACTTCCTGCTTAAATTACCAGTCAATTTTTCCGCCTACGCACTACCTACTTAAAGTGACAGTTTATTTTATGTGCATATTTCTTCACATAAAAAGGTGCGCTTTTATGTTACAATTTGTCCAAAAAACACGTATTGCGCAATATTTTCGACTTACGTAATCACTATTTTCCGTTATGTTACAATTTGTACAAAAAACACGTATTGCGTAATATTTTTCCCGTGAGATCCGTTATGTTACAATTTATAATTTTTTTGGCGTTTTCCAGCGAAATCGCGTACGCACCGCGCCGTTATGTTATAATTTTTCGTTATGTTACATTTTTTTTGATAAGGTTTTGTAACATAACGGCGCACCTGGTGTATTTGATCACAATCACCACACGCGCACGTTTTTGAAAATCTACAACATATGGGTGTTTTTTTAAGTCCAGGCATACAGAAGATGAAGGCATATCTATTCGGGGTCTTGTTAAACGAATTTGTGAAGAACGCAACCGAGACGGGCTGGATAACTGGCGCGGCTATTACAGACGATATTTACATCCTTTTGATATTCAACTTCAAGATCGAATACGAATTTATGCCGATCTTATCCGACCTGAGGATTTAGCAGTTATGGAAAGATNTTTTTTTATTTTCAAGTACATTCGGAAAACGGAGAAAGCTGCAAACGGTGAAACGATAACTAAAGAAAGACCTGGGATGCTTAAATAAGGAGGAGCTCCTAAATAAAGGACGTTTTTTCAAATCAAAAACATTTGTAGAAATGCTGATCGAATAAACTAGACCCGTACGGACTAATTTGAAGCAATATTTATTGAACTATTTGAACAATTTTGAAGACAACAGTATGGTCTCAAATTTGGAAAATTATACAGAATAGAGACAAAATTACACATTTCTAACTGAACGTCCATTTGGATATCTTTTCCGGCTGATCATTTTTGACCTTGAGTGGTTTCGAAATTTCACGGTTGAGGGTGCACTCTGTTGAACAACAGTTTGGGACATGTTTAAAATATAAGTTAGTATTTTGCACATCTTTATGAGTTTCGAAAATTAAACTACCACATTATCATAAAAATCAAAAAAAAATCAAATATCGTCCTGATTTCAAAACGCGAAAAAAAATTTTTAGCGGAAATGCATATTTCTCCTTAAGTGCGGCACTTAAGAGGGGGAGGACCGTAATACAAAAATATTTAAAAAAAAGGAAATCGCCTTTCCGTGATTTGCCTTTCGGTGATTGGCCGAGCGCGCAAAAACGACCAATGGCCTCAGACGCGCTGTCAAGCAACGTTACCAAAAAGTGGTAACATTACTTATTTTTTTTCGCGTTTGAAACTGCGATATTACGGTTAAAAACTGTTCAGATAAACCCTTACGTTATAGGTTGATTTGCTGGAAAACAAGAAATGAACATTGGTTAGATAAACGTTCATGATTTTTCCAGCTAGTCCGCTAAGGCCCATAAGGTCATTTTTGTGATATTAAAAACCACGCCTTTTTAGTGGCATTCATCTGCATAGTTCGTGACCTAGCGCTGATTTTTGGTGGACCATCATGCTCTAAGTGGTCGTGCATTTTGTTAAGTTGATCTAGAAGGTCAATTCGTTGCTTTTCTTTTGCTTTTAAAGCGGCTTCATACATTTTAATTAAGTTTTCTTTCTCATTTTTGAATTCCTCCCGCTCTGATTGGAAAGATTCTTTCGCGGTTTCAAGGAAAAGATTTGCTTGGGTTCTCTCGTAATTGCGAGTACTTTTTTCGTTCTAAAAAGATTAATTTATTATCTACAGGAGTTAAACTTCCTTATATTATATTTTCTTATGCCTTTGAATGACCTCTCGCACTAAAACTTAATGGTTACTTTATATATATACGATACTTTTAGTATACACCCTCCCACCATTTATCTTAACACTTTTTTAACCGCAACGTATCGCGATTCACAATTCTCCTAAGAAAATTCAATTATCTTAACACTTGTTGATCAAAATAAAAAAATATTTAAATTAGAACAGCAAATATCCATGTATTATTAACGTGCGTTTGAAATTATAGCGTGTACACTCCTTACTCCTTTTTGGGACAATTGCTACTTTTTGGGACGATTGTTACTTTCTAGGACGCTTTTGGGCCAAAATGGGGCTATTCTAATAGAAAATGATCAGTTTCGTGGCGATGCTCCTTTTTGGGGCGCTTTTTTCAAGAACCGAAAACGTCTCAAAAAGGAGTAAGGACTGTATTTACCTTTAACACTGATTTTAAGCCCATAATTTTTTCAGTCAAAAAAGCTAGTTTTTCGTCCTTTCTCTGGTCTTCTTCTGGAGTAACATGAGTAAATATTGTGGTTGTCATATTTTCATTTCTTCTTTCGTTAATATGGCCCATAGCCGCAATATTACCAATTTCTTGTCTCAAAATTGGACTTATTATGATTGGTTGAGCGTGGATCTCACTGGGTTCTAAATCGGACCTGAACCGATTTCGGCTGTCGAATGGCGGCTCGGAGTTAACCTCTGATGTGTGAAAAGTCTCGTATGGAGCATCTGGATACTGATTGGACGCACAAAAAGTCTTTCTTGGATCACATTCCCAGTCAAACATAATTTTGTTCAATATATGTGCCGCGGCCCGCGGGGCAAAGATTTTATTTTCAAATACACAGGGTGCACCGTTAATCTGCCAAAAAAAAATCCTCTTAAAATTATCAAATGGGGTTTTAAGGCGTCGAGGTGATTCACAGAAAACCTATCTCCCAGAAAAACAATGATGACCAATTTCTGCGAAAAAAATATGCGAGATACAATATGAGGTACAATAACGTGCTTCTCGCTTTTCTATTTTTTAAGCTTATTCGAGTACAATCTTTGAGAGAGCGAGTAACACGTTATTTTACCCCATAAGTTTCATATCGTCGGGATGTTTGCGTCCGTTTGCGCCCCTCAATTTTTTTTTTGCTTGGCTCGGCTCGCTATAACTCAAAAAAAAATTCCTCGGCTTGGCTCGGCGCGCTCTAGCTCAAAAATTCTTAGCTTGGCTTGGCTTGGGCCTATTCAAAAATTGGTTGGCCTGGCTAGGCTCGCGCCGACTCAAATTTTTCTTGGGAAGGCTCGGCTTCGGGTCACTCAAAATTTGCTTGGCTCGGCTCGGCACCTTAGCTTTAATTTTTTTTTTTGCATTTTTTGGCTCTCGTGTTTAGAATTTTGAACAATCCTGTTGGTCTTGCGGAACTTCTGGGCACATTGTTTCATTTGTAAATTGCCAACTGCAGGGAACGACGTTTCGTATGATACCGGTTATCAAAAAACAAACGCATTTCAACTCGACTTGTATTTCCGGTTTCATCTTGTTTAAGTTCAACAAAGAAACAGCGTATATTATATGTATAAACACCTCACTAGTTATCTTAACAAAGTTCGGTTATCTTAACACGTTTTGAACTAAACCGAACCGCAATTTCCAATTATTTTACCCAAAGCCCTACCCAGTTATCTCAACAAAATTAAATTTTAAACTATTTGAACTCTAGCCTGGCATGGTGCTGTACATTTATAATTGAAAATATACATTCCGTCCTCAACAATGTCACATTCTCCCGGAATATCCACCGCCGAATCGTCGGGTTTTTCAGGACCCATCGACGGAAACGGGTACATTGGGCCCTGTGGTTTGGGCCCACAAATCTAAAAATGTTTTCGACAATAAAATTGACAGAATTATTAAATTACGGCAAACAATGTTTTTTGCTCGTTTTTTGAAAATCAAAATATGCACATCAAGCGACCCCTCACTGTATTTTGTTTATACAGGGGGTCTCATATTAAGGAGACACCGAATTAGGGGACACAATTCAAATTAAGGGACACTTTTACCTAAAATATTCAAATTAACGGACAGATTTTTTGGAAAAAAAGTAAAAAAAAACTCAAATTACGGGACAAAATTAAAATTAGGGGAGAAGTGTGGACAAAAATAGCAAACCGTCCCTTCTTTAATTAAAATAAACATTCGAAAATTTCAGGACAGAAATACAAATCATGGAAAATTATATTTACACAAATTTGCGAAGTACGAAACGACAAATACATCCATATTAATTAATAATTGAAAAACCTCGTAATTATGGGATTATGCGCTGTAAATTTTCGTTTGTTATGTTTTCGTGAGCAATCTTGAATTAATCAAGTTAAACACATGTTTCTGTTTTTAGCGTCGAAAATCGGAAAGAAAACTAAAACATGACCATGAACCGCGGTTATATGTAAATAAAAAAATCACCAAAATATTTTCCAAATTAACTGGATTCATAATACACCACTTGCTCAGTTTTCTTGCGATATTAATATTTCGTGCTTTTTTCAATTTTTTATGATATACATTTTAGTATGTCCGCCTCCGCACCGCGCAGTTAGTTTGCCTTTTTTGGAAAATATTTTTGCAAGATAGCTTTTTGGCCATAAGTTCATCTAAAATTTTAAGCATACCAATATATTTCGATGTAGAATTTTTTGCATTTAGACAGCCAAGGCCCTAACTGTTATGCACCAAATAAGATACGGGTGATAAATTTGAAAAAAAATAATGGATCAAAATCCGTCCTTTCAGGGCGTCCTTCCAAGGTTATCGTCAAAATACAAAAATAGATGATCACAAAGATTATTATTTCGTATTTTTAAAACGTTCTTTTGATAGTAGTCTATACTTATATGTTCATTCGTTTGTTTTAGTTAACCCCGATGCACCACTGCTACACACAGTGTGTAGTTTCGGACTTTAAATGGCTCTCATTTCTGATCGAGTTCGAAAATCCTCGGTTCGTTTTGACCAGGTTAATTAAGAGGTTAATTGCGATTCACAAAACGTGAATTTTGGAGAAGTCGAAGTTTTCTGAATTGAGCTCGCAAAAACACCACTTCCACCACTTTATACGAAAAAACGTAGAATCTTTAATAAAACGCCTCCTAGCGGCTAAGTAGGGTAAGCTTTCTCGAAACATAGGAAGGACCAAAAATTGGTAGGTTCGATAGCTTGAACCTGTTTGGCGTGTAAAACTTTTAAAGTAAATATTTAAGAAATTATGAGTGAAAATATATGGCAGCACACTCACATTTGTCATATCCCATTGCCATCCAAACTCGGTATTTAAAACAACTGCATTGCCAACCTGTCCTCTGGAGAAAGTGAAAAAACAAAAATATAACCACGAAAATTTCTGACTTATCATTTTAGCAAACATTTTTAATTAAATGTTCAAATCTCGGAAAATGGCAAAGTCAGAATGATATTTTGAAAATATTTTAAATTACGGACACGTCGTTCAACGGCGCACTTGCGTTAAATATCATGTTTTGTATTTAGCCATCGAATATCACGTTTAGTGATTAATAAATTCCATATTATCATTAAAAATTGAGTTTCGGGTAGGTGTTAGGTTTTGAACATTTAAATTGGAAGATTCTTGATTTTATTTCCATTATATATTATAATAGCTAACTCCGAACAGTATTTTCAAATAAAAAATAAAGAAAGAAAACGCTTATCAGACCCTTCAAGCCAATTGTTTTTACCGCTAAACAAATCTATTTGGATTCAGTTATTTCAAATTTTATATGAAAGTAAAAAACCGAAACAGGCCAATCAGAAACGATATACTGATCACGTGGCTGCGCCAAATTGAAAATCAATTTTAATTAATTTTCGTAAATTATTTTTTTTTTTTTTGATATTTCTATACAACTTAATGCAATACAATTTAAAACATAATCACCGAAAATTCAAAATTTTATTCAAAAACAACAGATTTTTATTCAAAATTTATTTTTATTTGTAGGAGGGCCACTAACGGAAAACAGAAAAGCTTGAAAACGGATAAACCTAAAAAAGGAGAAAATTTGCCAAAAATGGCCTCTAAAATGCTCTCTAGCGCAAAAACTTGTCTCCTTTTTCAATTTTTTTATTTCACCGACGTAATCTACACATCGAACTGCATCATATGTGTGAGTTTTAGAAAATTTTATTTTTTTACCTGTAGAAAATTTTCTCCGTTTTCATGTTTCTCCGTTTTCAAGTTTCTCCGTTTTCAGGTAGTGCCATAGGAGGTTCTTTTTAGTGACTCTCGATTACAAAATCCTATTAATAATCCGGATAAATTCAAAATAGTGAGACTAATCTGTCATGGCGATAGTAAATAACATCAAGCTTAGCATGAGTGTTAAAAGTCCGAAAAGTGCCAACTTGTCTTATATTGATCCTGTTTTTTAATAAAGTGACCTTTGGTTCACTTAAACAAAGCCTTTTAATATAATCAGCAACGTACTCATGTTTACGTTGTTGTGAATTATTACTTCTGATTTATATTTTGATTTAAAAACGTGAAATATTAAAAAAAAAATTGTGAGATTTTAGCATTATGGAGATGGACGAAATCGTTGTTCAAGTTAGAGATTTATAAATTATTTACAATAAATATATTCATTTATCGGACGGTTTTTCAGCCAAAATGGTTCAGCCAAAAATGGTCCTTTTTGTGACGATGCTCCTTTTTCGGACGCTATTTTCGAGAACCGAAAACGTCCAATCAATGAGTAACGACTGTAGTTAGAAAATGTTCCAATAAATTTAAGTCGTTTAACTTCACAGTACCGACTGAAATTAGACCAATAATTTATTGGCAATAAGGCACGTATTTGTATAAATAACTAATTTAACTCCTGTGGACTGTTCAAAAGTTTTACGTGCATTACGGCTCTTGAAAATTGCATAATAGTTTATTGATCCATGTTTGTGGGTCAACAGCCCTAAGGAGTTAACCTGTGTTAAATAATTTTAATAAAACATTTCTTAATCGAAAAACTTCATTTCAGGAAATTTAGACCAAGTAATATCACCTGACACAAAAATTCGTATACGCCACCTGCGCCGTTATGTTTTCACCAAATTTTTTGAAAAACCGGATACATAACGGCACCGTCGGGAACATAACGGCGCAATGCGTAGGCGATTTGTCGGAAATTTGTATTCGCGGAAACATAACGGCTCCTACGGGACCGTTCTAGAATGTTTCAAATTTCAAAGCGCAAAAATGCGCGAATTAACTGCCAAACAGAGAAATTAGATATAAAATGCCAAAAAGAAGAAAAAAAATTTCTTATCATTTATGGGTGGCTAGGAAAAAGCTTATTAGTGCACTATGACTCATAGAATATGAGGCAAATTTAAGGGTTAAACTTTTATTTGAATTCATTATTAATAAACAAATAATTGGTCAGATAATCGCGTAGTACGCAAAAATATGTCGGGCGGAAACATAAAAGCGCAGTGCGTAGGCGGATTAACTAGAAAAAACGTTCTTGAAAAAGCGGAAACATAATGGCACCGACGGTGCTGAGCGGAAACATTACGGCCGGAAACATAACGACGCAGGTGGTGTAATTTAAATGGAGGTTTAAATAAAAAAATATTAAATTATATTAAATAATGAGGCAAATAGAGCTCTTACTAAAGCACTCTTCAATAAAAAAGAATTTTTACCTGGATTTCTTTTGCGACGAAAATTCTTGGCCATTATTCCACTCCTTCTTCCAGTGGTCGATTTCTTGTCCGATCACATTCTTGCAGGAAAGTTTGTTACAATTCGCACTTTGTGGTCCAATTGAATTTTCTATCAGATTTTACAAAACCACAAAGCCCCTAGGTTCCGCGGAATTCCGCTATGTATTTGCTCAATTCTGACAAAACTTAATGCACAAAAAATAAGCAAGGGTGTTACAGTTGTTGTGGTAACGAGTTGACACTTTCGTTTCCAATTTTTTCGTCAAAAACTGTCAACTTGTTCCAAACTGTCACTTAGTTCCGTCACTTTTGCCCATTTTTTGCCTATTTGTTCCCATTTTTGCCCAAAAAACTCCCAAAAAGTGTCACTTCGTTCCAAACTGTTAACTCGTTACCACATCAACTACACAGGTTAAGCATTTAACCGTCCACTAATTTTTTTTTTCAAAACTGGACGGTTAAGCCGGTTCCGGACGGTCAAGGGCCGAATGCGTTGGCGATTTTTTGGTAAATTAAAAAAAACGAACTGAGCGGTTAAGCAAAAATTTTATACTTTTTTAGTCAATTAACCATTGAAAAAATTTTAATATTGCTATATAGCATTAATTTTTGAGAAACAAAGAGAACATTTTCTAAATAATTTACTAAAGAACGGACGGTTAAGGCGGACTGGACGGTTAAGGGCAAACCGTGTAGGCGTTAGCTCTGAAAAAAAATTAGCTAAAAAGTGGACGGTTAAGCCGGCTCCGGACGGTTAATTACATAACCTGTGTATATATTAAAAAAACAGGGAATATTTTAAGAAGTTAATTAAAGTATTAAGAGGGCTATAAAATGATTAAAATTGAAATTGTGACGATTTCAAAAAGTACATTCGGTATCAAGGACGAATATTCCTGAGGCAAACGAATCTATTGGATGGGCAATGATTATCAATTTATTCGTTGGACCAATCATGATTGCTAACGGTTCCTAATTATACCAAGGTGTACAGATTGTACAGTATAGACTATATTTAACTGTAAAGTTATTGTATCTTAACTCCCCGGGGGAAGTGCGTGTATATAGACACGCAACTTGTTTTTTCGTCCATTTAAGGCATATGGAGGCCCCGTAGGGTAAAACGAGTATTCGTGACCCCCCTCAACTTTTCGAGAAAATTCGATTGACGGTGTTTTTTGTGTAGGTTCGAGATTTCAAACAGCTCTCTAGGGGGCCCTGGTGACCCAAATCAATTTCTTAATAGTCAGATCGACGTAGTTTGACGAGCTCTACAACTTGGCTGTACCAGTTTGTTTGAATTATTCCGAAATATTGTGAATTTTTAACTGCGTGTTTATTTACACACATTTTCCCCGTACGGGTTCCCAAAAACTCCTTCCCCCTGAGAGTTAACCAACGCAATTTAGTACCACCATAAAATAAAATAAGAACCATTCTACAGCATTGTTTTCCACTAACCAACGTCTGAATAATTACGTTAAATCTACTTTTTTGCCTGATTGGTGTGGTAAAGTACTGTATGTCATTGGTTCACATTTTGCGTTTGCGATCGAAGAAGTCCTATTTGTCAAAGATTCGTACAAAGCCGCAGGTATCATTAAAAAAATTCAAAAGGTCAAAAAGTTCAATGATTTGAGGTCAGGAATTTCTTATAAAAATAACTCTAGATACCTTTGGTATAAATAACTACCCCTCGTGTCACATGATTATCCTCTGAAAAAAAACATTTTTTTACTTAATTTGTAGATGAAAAAGAGTTTTACAATCTGCTTACTCTCGCAGTGAGAAAGTGCAGAAACAACCATCTAGAAATTTATTTTCAAAATGCTATTTTTTCAGCGGATAATCATGTGAAACGACGGGTAGCATTTTTTTCTGTTAAAATTATTCAGAAAAAGTCCAATTCCGGAAACGTCCCGGAATTCGGTGTTTTCAGTTTCAAGAGTTTAGCACTGCGTAATTGGCCTTATTTGGCACCAAGAATATAAGTTTTCCACCGAAGCGTTAGCGAATATGATAAGTCTAAAGTGTACGAATATTACCAATTTATCAAAATCGATCAAAAACGACGTCTCCAAATTATGGCCCGTGAATCTTCGGTGCAACTTATTCTTCAAAATTCACTAATTATTTATCAGTTTATTCGATTTCCCGCTCGTCAATTTCAGTTCACGGAAAATTATCTTGAGGGCGTCCTGACTAAAGACCAGTATTTGAATCCGTTAACAATTTCCGTATATGAGTTAGGGTTAGTCAGGATAGTCTCGAAAAATCAGAATTACTATTGGACTTCTTACTTAAAGTTTGTAATAAAGATCTAAAAAAAATTAAATAATACACCGGGTGCGCAGCTATCGGGCGTCCAGTTATCGGGCGGGTTTGTGCTGTTATCAGGCACCCTCGTGCTGTTATCGGGCGTTTTTTCCCTTATTCCGCTTCCGCCCTGAGCAGTTATCGGGCGCCCGATTAAGGTTTTTTGTCGCGAAACCCGCCCGATAACTGCGTACCCGGTATAGTAAATAATTTCTCGAATAAAAAAAATATAAATAGAGGACCGGAGAAAGTAGAAGCTCGACAGTATAACTACGTATGATCTAACCTACGCGTTTTGATTCCCACCTATCATATCCCACCTCCTTCAAAGGCTTTTTACCCAAAAAATGAAGATTTATGGATATTGAGAAATTTTAACATATTTCATCTTTTAGATCCTTAAAAAAACCTATTCGTAGTTTGGTCGTTTATTTCTAGAGAATAAAAGCGGTCACGGTACAGCTAAGTTAACAAGACGTTTTCTGAAAAATTAATACAAACCCAAATATAAGTACACTGAAAATAATCGTGCCACAATGCGTTGGGTAGCTCAGATGATACTACAGATAACATCAGTTTTGTTATCAGGATTCTCTACTTTCAGTGCAATATTACAGGAAACTATTCAAACAGCCAAAGTTAAAAAATCCGGTATGACACTCGGACACGATGAAAGCGGGATAAACATGGGATGGCGCGCGCGCTGATTGGCTCGATGCGATTCAGTTTTCTCTCCATTGGCTACAAGAATCACTCTCGAATCAATGCGCGCGCCGTCTATACAAGTTTCATCCCGCTTTCATCGTGGCCGAGTGTTATGTTAAGCATCAAATTTTCGCAAACAATAATTACACTGTTTGAAGTGCTAAACAAGAATGCAAAATTTCGAAATTATTTATCGGTTGGTCAACCACCGAATGATTCACAATATCTTCTTCACATTTTGAAAACATTATTGCACATCGCTCTTGCAACATTTGTGACATTTTCGGAAATGTGAAATATCACGTTCAGTTTCGGAAAGGGGGTATAAAAAAATGTGTTCATATTATTAACCAGTCCATAGTCCCATAATCGCCGTTTCCCGTTCTGGAAAAAAAGCGGCCGTTATGGGATCAGCGCCCCTCATGAGGTTTATTTAAGGGTGGTCTGCTCGATTTGTTTACAAACATGCATGAAAAAGAACATGTTATTGTGGAAAAGGCATACATTCCATCAATTTGAAAATGCCATGTACACATTTTCCCCACTTTTGGTAATCATTTCCCATCTTTTCACGCACCATAACTATTGACATTGACCATGAATTCGAGCCTGAACTTGGCACTTCCGGTTTAGCATTTTTGCTTCACAGTCTGCACGGCTTGTTGGATCAATTTCGTTTTTTGTGGAAAAAGTGTGAAATAAAAAAATCTACAACCTTATCAGAAAACATTTTCGATTTTTAATTTATTTTTTTAATTATGGGAAAATTAGTGTTTTTNAACATTTGTTACATTTTCGGAAATGTGAAATATCACGTACATTTCGGAAAGGGGGTATAAAAGAATTTGTGTTCATTTTATTAACCAGTCCATAGTCCCATAATCGCCGTTTCCCGTTCTGGAAAAAAAGCGGCCGTTATGGGATCAGCGCCCCTCATGAGGTTTATTTAAGACAAATATATTTTTTATCAAATTGATATTTCATTCGCGGTAGTGTCTATGGTCGCGTTTAACGAACTAATTAATGTCCCATAAAAAAATTCTCGACTAAAAAATAACGGTAAAAATACTTGATATCATATCAGATATACCGATATTTTTGATAATTTTGGTATAAATTATAACAATAATTTTGGTATTATTATAACAAAACCATAAAAAGCTTTTGCATCATGACGATCGATGGTCGAATTTAAGATTGTATTTACGAGAAGAATACTTGACTGGTTGGACCGAAATTTTATTCGGAGTGATTATTAGTTGCGTTATTCCGATTACGTTTGCCATTCAAAATGCTCTGTTTGGCCTGGCGTTAAATCTGGAATTTATGAGTTATGGACGGATATGGGAAATTATTCGTCATGTAACACTAACATGCCGAACTCAACTCGTACTTATCAATGACTCAGAAAGTTTCTTCGTCAGTAGTTTGCCGAATAATTATAAGAAACGATATGCAAAGCCTAGATGGCATCAATTATAAACTTTTTCCTACAAAACTGAATTAGACATTTTTTTATTTCGTGCCCTACGAAAGTCTCATACTACACATGGGACTCTCGCAATACTATGGAAGATTGTGAATTTGAATATCTTGTGAGCAGTCGATAATCAAAATCAGTTTTGCCTACACGATTTATATTCTGCCGACGTTATTTTATGTATTCTGCTTATTTTTTATCAAAAGCAATTCAGTGGTTTGTATTTCAATGAATGCCGAATTTCTTTTGAATAACTCCATTGTACTTAGGGCTTGGCAATGCTATTTTTGCTTGAAATTAACAATAACTTCATATACACTCCTTGAGGGTTTATCTGCCCATTTCGCGACCTGAAAAGTGGGCAGATAAGCCGAAATTGGGCAGATAAACCCGCACGCGTAGGCGGAAAACTTTGCTGAAATATTTTTGGGCAGATAAACCGACGGTCGGGCTTGTTCTAGACTTGTATCAAATTTCGGTACAGATATTTTTTTCTTGTTAA